>OMMV01192675.1:0-12256 GCA_900302635.1 Chatrabus melanurus
ACACCAAACGGGGGCTTCGGTCCCCGTGCGCCGACCAAACGGGGGCTTCGGTTCCCGTGCGCCGACCAAACGTGGGCTTCGGTCCCCGTGCGCCGACCAAACGGGGGCTTCGGTTCCCGTGCGCCGACCAAACGTGGGCTTCGGTCCCCGTGCGCACACCAAACGGGGGTTTCGGTCCCTGTGCGCCGACCAAACGGGGGCTTCGGTTCCCGTGCGCCGACCAAACGTGGGCTTCGGTCCCCGTGCGCACACCAAACGTGGGCTTCGGTCCCCGTGCGCCGACCAAACGGGGGCTTCGGTCCCCGTGATTTAGAAATCAAACATGTCACCCAACAGCTTTTTTTTCTTGCTTGAAATAAAAAATTTATTTAAAAAAAACTCACGGTTCTCATCCTCCATGACTAATCTAAAAGATCGGGGTGTCATTGATGCGTAGTGACATTTTAATGTTTTTCCTTTTTTAAGCATGTTTTTATAATCTTTCATAATTTTCTGTACAATACGGCATTGGTCTGAAATACAGAGAATTTGAATTTGTCTGATATAACAATTTTATCCAATTGAAGGATTCTTGCATTTATGGAGGTTTTTTTTTTGTCGTTTTTGACATGCAGATGCAGCGTGTCGAGTTAACTGCATTTTGTCACAAACGTCTGGTGCTTGTCAGTATTAAACTGTAGTGAAGGAGGTTCCTGTAAACGTCACCTTATATTTAGGACTTTTACTTTGAAATATCAGAACGGAAGAACAGTGTTTCCTCTGAATGTGAAAGAAGCTCCTGCTGCAGAGCTAGCTTCAAACTGTGCTTCAAAAACAAAATCAGTCAGTTGTACGGAATTAGTTCGGGTGCAGAAAGGATGATGTTGACCAAAAACAGGTCATTTGTTGAGAGTTCCTTGCAGAGTTTTTCTACTTTATTTTTTTAGTTTAGCTTAATCTTTAGTGCATTTGCCTACAAAAATCATACTCATCAATCTAGAATGAGGCATTCTTTCCAGACATTCAAGCTATATGTGTGAAAATCGCTGTATTTTTTTCAATATATATTGCATAAAAACAATACTGCAATGTCAGTTTTTCCAATATCATGCAGCTCTACTGTGAATTTATCATCAAATACCATAAAATTCTGACAAATGTCTTCAGTCTGACCTGGAAGGCTTGGAGCTTGAGCTGCTGCTGCTGATTGAGTGCACTGATGGACACGTGTTGAGCCGATGACATCTGTCCACCCAGAACTTGAGGCACCATGCCGGCCTGCTGCTGCTGCTGCTGCTGCTGCTGCTGCTGCTGCTGAGGATGTGGAGGCAGCTGGCCCGGTTGGGCCTGAGCCTGCTGCTGAACCATGTGCTGGATGGACTGGGCCTGGGCATGCTGCTGCTGCAGCTGCAGCATCTGCTGCTGCTGGATCCTCGACTGGTGCATCTGCAGACATGAGGCAGGACCAATGATTTAATCCAACAGTCTTTCTCTCCGCCGCAACTTCATGTATCGTAAAAAAAAAAGAACTTATTTCGTCCATTGCACGAGCCATTCATTACCTCCGCAAGAAGACCAGTGTCGCTTTTTAAACAAGTATTTATGTTTTTAGTAAAACGTTGATTCAGTCCAAATACAAAGAATGACTGAAAGAAGTCTGAAGCTGCTTTGACACACTGAACTGTAATTAGGGTAATTCAACAATCTCAAACCAGGACCGCCATCAAATTTATGTCAATTTCACTGATAAGCTGTGTACAATTTTACTCAATATGGATGATCTAACAGCCTATCGAACACTTTGTGCAGCCACTCTGAGCCCTTTAAGTTGAAAAGTAGGGATGTCCCAAACTGAGTGAAGCAATATGAATCAAGGCATTTTTGATTGATCGGTATTGAACCCGAGTGCGCATTCCCACTCGCTTTGTTTCATATACGCGGTGCTAGCAGAGTGAACAGCCGGCGTCCGTTATCGCTCCCTGTCACACAGTCAATGCTGCTGCAGTGCAAGTTTTAAAAACATATTTCACTCTCCTTAGCTTCAAATCTGTTTCTGATGGATTGCACATGTGATATACCCTTCTCACCAGCCAATCAGGTCGCGCTTTCCACATGAATAAAAAAAAGTTTTCTTCTCATCATGTCCGTTTTCCTCCTGCTCACAGAGACAGTACAGGTGCGTAGCCAGAGGGGCGAAAGCCCCCCCCCCCCTTAAAGGTCCAATTTTGAAGACATTTTAAAGACATTTTTGTACATAACAATACTACTACTACTAGTAATAATTCTACTACTACTACTAAGATTTAATGTATTTTAACAACTAAAACCTCACTGAATCAATATGACTCTGAGTGTCTTAGTTTTACTACTACAATGTTACACTAAGTGGAACTGATGAGCATATTTAAAAAAAAAAAAAAAAATTAAAAAAAAAAAATCTGTTTACTTAAATTTTTAAAAACAAATATATTAAAAAATTTAAGGAGCAGCTTAGATTGAAGGTTTTTTTTTTTAACCCTCATCAGTCCACGTGGTGAAACCTACTGCTCTGTACACCCGGGGTCCATCCGGAGCCCACCAGAACTACTACTTCTTTAATACTGTTAACATGTTTTTATTTATGCCAGTCTTGCAGATATCTGTAACATAACTCGATCGGGTCACTTTTCAACTATTTTGAAAAGAGACTTTTGAGTATCTGGCTGATAATAAACCACATTTCATTTTCAAAGACTTTTTTTTCCTCTTTTTTTGAACACGACTCTTCAGTACAAAAATTCAATACCTCCCCCGACTCCATGCAGCTGCTCTGATGCAAATATCCTGAATAAAAACTGCTCTGATAGTTCAGTAGTTATGAAAAAAAATTGACACAAAGCTCTAAATTTTGCTATGGAGTCCAACCATATTATGGTCCCATTATATCAAACTGGGGTCCAAGCGGCCCCCATAAGAAAATTTATTATGGAGCCCACAGGATTTAATCAAACTGGATCACAATAAGTGAAACTGAGGACAACTGTATAGGAGACAATTATGTAAACTTTCAGCTGAATAACAGTTCAGAAAATATATCAATAAATATACACCTGGGGTCTGCTTGGACCCCAAGTCTACTGATGAGGGTTAAACATGGCAAAGCTGTTAAACGGTCAAGCATATAAATAGAATTGATGTTCATGTGCTTAAAATGTGCTCTATGCATGTGCAATATCTAGGAAAATAAAAGTATCGGACCGGGACTTGATATCGGCAGATACTCAATGTTAAATGACTCGGATCAGGGAAAGGGGGGGGAAAAAAAAAAAAAAAGCTGATCGGGACATCCCTGTTGAAAATCTCTGAACCTTTCAGAAAGGTGGTGCGTCATCACTGCAGCACCTTTTCAAGCAACCAATCAGACAAAGCAAGTCTTCGAAACAGAATTTAGACTCAGAAACAAAACCCGTTACCTGTGACAGCAGATTGGACGCTATATTCCTGCTGAGGGTGAGTGCTTTCATCACCGAACGCATTATAAGCTAGCTGTCAGCTGTTTACTGTCAATCAAATAATTTGTGACTGAAGTCACAGCTTTAATTATTTTCATAAGGTACAAGGCAGGCTAACTTGTATTGCATTGAGGCAGATAAATATTTTTTGCACAGTTAAATGTTGACATTGTGATTCTATTTTTTGCCATATCGCCCAGCCCCAACTATAATCACCGTTTTATGTGTCGTGTTTGTATTCAGCGAAGCCCCAGCCGAAAGACTGCAAGCACTTTGGCTCCAGCACTGGTAAAGTAGGAAATGTGGGACTGTATGCATACTTGGTTCTGTTGCTGCTGGTTCTGGGCCTGCTGCGATTGTTGGTTCTGGTGCTGCTGCTGGAGCTGCTGATTCTGGTGGTGCTGCTGTTGCAGTATCTTCAGCTGCTGCTGCTGGAACTGCTGCTGCTGCATGGCATTCTGCTGCTGCTGCATGGCATTCTGCTGCTGCTGCTGCTGCTGCTGCTGCTGCTGCATGGCATTCTGCTGCTGCTGAGCTTGCTGGAACTGCTGAAACTGGATCGACTGCTGCTGTTGCTGCTGCTGCACCTGCACAATCGGTTGCATCGGCATCTGCCCCGGACCCCCTACTGCAAAATGAATCAGAATGAGCCTACAATTTAGAACTAGTCCATCAGTTTGAGCAAAGCTATGGACACATATTCTCAAAACATCTGAAAGCTGAGTAACTCTGAAGGGAAACTACTGAAAGTAGTAAGAGTGGCAGTCCCAAAGTTTAATCCCACATGTTTTTGTCACAGAGAATTTCACAAATTATTTTTGCAATCAAAGCAGCTCCTCAGTCCATGAGAAGTTAGAGGTAAACTGAAGGACCCTTAAGTCACGACTAAGGAGTTAAAACCTGAGAATGGACAGTGTGAAAACCCAGGAGGAGGACGCTTGCTGTCAGATATGCCGTTTTGTGAATATGGCTCCTGGAGTCATCTTAAAAACACAGATCGTGCAAAAGCAGACCGAAAGAAAAACCAGGCCCCGTACTTATCAAGCTCCTCAAAGCGCCATTTTAGTCCTAAGTGCTGAGAATTCATGAAATGTACTCCTACTTTCAAACTTAAGTAGAAGCGCTCGTTTCTTAAAGCTGAGAATCACTCTCTCTCTCTCTCTCCATCAGAGAGCTCAGGAGGTCTCTCAAGTGGTTAGGAGCTGCCAGTAGGGGACAGTGATGGCAGTAAGGAGACAGAGACTAATCTTCCGGGAACGGAAGAAGCCGGTGATACCAGCCCCCTGAGCAACATCAATCCACGTGAGGGGGCGACCTTCAGACAACACTCTGCCAACGCCCACTTTGGGTATGCTACACATTAATACGCATGAAGACACACAAGTGGTTTGATCAGGCCATTTTATTAGTCACTGCTGTTTTCTTTTTTTGAGCTCTAGGGTGTAGTACTCGTGTTGGAGTCTCAATACTTTAATTTGAAGTTTTAGTTTTTCTCTCTGCAGTGCTTGCAGATCTTCTGGGAGCGGGTCTTCTGCCGGACTGTCATGATCCACTGGGGATACCTGATGTGAGGTGGGGAGGTCAGCCAAAGCAGGGGTGGAACACGGAGAGCCCGTGTTTAGGATGGTCGGGTCAGGCAACTTCCCAGCGTCTTCATCACTAAAAAATAAAATAACATTTGAAATATAGCACATCGTTTTCTTGGTTTTGAATGAACCTAAAATATTTTGGGCCGCACCGTTGTGATAGAACTTCAAGCTTCATTGCTGCAGGATCGTGGCTCCCCTCCACTCCAAAGATGGCAGCATTGTCCTCCTCAGGAATGCACTCCACCACCTCAGAAAGGGCGCTAAGCAGTTTGCCTGGGGGGCCTGCGGCCGAGTTTGAATATCAGTTATAATAGGATCAATTATATATAGAATCAATCAATTATAATAAGACTAAGTAAATAGTGTATGGGTAATGGCAAAACACCTAGGCATACAAATTAGAGTGCAGATTGGGCCACATATTTCTGTCCGAACCCGACCCGAGCCCGACAGACCAGTGACCGAACCCGACCCGAGCCCGACGCAGTTAATGTCTCAACTGTTCCCACAGTGCGCTCTGTGACAGCGGGCTGTCATCACATCCCGAACATAATTTTGAAATATTTATCCGAATCCGGCGCGACCCGTCAGGTCCCATCAGGCCCGGGTCGAGTGTCCACCCTCTAATACAAATGGGAAAGAAATAAGACCTACATACCTGTGCGTACAGTGTGTAACTTGAAGGCGGCTATTTCAGCGGGACTTTTGCCAAGAATGTTGACCCACTTCTTCTCGCACTCTGATGCTGACCGAGGACATGAGATGCGTTTACATATCTGGAGACGTCCTCCCATGCTTTCTTCTTGTCGCTGCTGGTTAATGTTGGGCTGAACTTTCCTTTTATGATCTTTTTTCTTTGTACAACTAATTCTGCGAGCAGTAGCGCTTCTTCCTCCCTCCAGTTCGGTTTTCCATTGGAATCCATGGCTGTGATTAGCCTACATCATAAGTCTAGGTTATATATGGACAGGTCCGTTACAAGCGCACCGCGCTAAAATTTGTAATCAGTGACGTCTTGGAAACATAAACACACTCTTTCATTTCCGGTGTGTATATAATGTGTTCCTGTGAAAAGTCTTGTCGCTTTGTGTTTAATGTAAACTCCTCTTAGGAATTTCACCATTCAATGTGACATATATCTAAGAATATTTTTATATAAGGAAGGCCGTTCGCTGATTGGTCCTCGTCTGTGTCGTCATCCAAAATCCCGTTTGCGACACAGCAACGTGCCGTAAATCAGCTCTGAGACTGACACTTAGGATTTCATCCCACACTGCGCTTAAAGTGAGACTACGAGGCTCCATAACTAACTTTTAAGTTAATTAATTAATTAATTAATGAGCAAAGTCTTAATTCTTAGCAGCGTTCTTGAATAATTCTGAGAAGCTTGATGAATACGGGCCCAGCTCTTTTACTCGCACTTCACATCAGTGCCGGGATTTACCAGCCAGCATCCACTGTCAAAGAGCAACAAACACACTCACTGGCTTGTGGGTTTCCTGCCACCCCTGCCATGGCATGCTGGCCTATCTGCATCTGCCCCATGGCCCCCATGCCACCCACTGGAGCACCGGTGGAGCGAGGCCCCATGCCAATGGAGCCCGGGCCCCCTGCAACCCCTGTGAGGTTAGTCAGGGCATTCATTGGATCTAACAGAAGGGTAGACAACAGACAATGTTACACAGCTCCAACATGCACAGCAGAAATCATCAGCACTACGAGTGTTGTAGTGGACAGAACCGACAATGGACAAAACAAGGCCAAGTAAAATTAAAGAAAACAATCCAAAGAAGAAGACCAAAGTCCACTTACCTGGACCTCCGTGTGTCTTCTTATCTAAAAATGAGACAGAAAACATTCAGGTTCTTGTTCACATCTTTATAAAGCCTGAACTGGTTCAGCCTTCACCTGTGTCAAAGCAGCTTGGATGACTGTCAGTGAGAGATCCAGAGACACCTGGGAAGATCTTATGGAGTCATGAGGTCGCTGGACAGACGCGTTTGGTAATACCAAACTCTGTGCAGGAGAATGAAGGTCCAAGTCTTTAGGGTCCTGGTGTTTCCTGTCTTACTGTATGGTTGTGAGACTGGGACTCTAACCAGTGACCTAAGGTGACGACTGGATGTCTTTGGTACCAGGTCTCTGTGGAGGATCCTTGGGTACCGCTGGAATGACTTTGTGTCAAACAAGTGGTTACTTCGGGAGACTAAGATGAGGAGGATCACTGTCATTGTGAGGGAACACCAGCTGCCACATTTTGTCCATGTGGTTCGTTTCTCTGGACATGATCCAGGACACAGGTGCCTCAGTGTTCAGGACCCCAGAGACTGGAGAAGGTCAAGGACACGCCCACGTTTCACCTGCTGCAGCAGATAGATGGTTACTTTGGAGCGGCAGGGATAGACCGCTGTCTGCCTGTGTGGTTGACATTTGATACCCAAGGCGAGGGATGCAGGATTATATCAGGAAAATATGTGTACTCGTCGATAACAGTTTAAAATTTAATTACTGGTACCTGCGGATATGATATGCCAAAATGTTCGTATATTTACACACACTGTGACCCGTGCGTACGAACATTTTGGAGAGACTGAAGTGAAGCCAGATAGTTGGAAAAACGTCTGACATCATCACACATAAAATGATGTCATGAGTCAGTGAGTCTGAACTCGAACATTTAATTCCACTGAATAAAACACGTCACATATCAGCCGACTCAGATCTCACAGCAAACCACACCTTTAGTATTTCATCAGCGCACCGCAGCTGCTACATGGCGATATATTAGTGTTGGACATGACTGGATTATGTCCATCATTTGGACAAAGTGTGATGTCCTGCTGCTATACTGGCATCAAACTAATCGTTTCCCTCCTGGAATTTTATATTAAAAATGGGCCCACGTTATTTTCACTGCTCACATTTTATGAGGAGAGATTTTATCTTAATAAAGACAGCAGGACGGTGACATCACAGCAGCAAAGGATTCTGGGAGAAGCATAATGATCAATAATTGTCTAGTTATTCTGTTATTTGTAAAGTTTGATGCTGGTTCTTGTGGTGAGCTTGTTAAGCGTTAAAGTTCTGTCCATAAATTAAGAACCAAAATGTGACACCATGAGCGAACGGCCGTTATGAATGGTTGGGTTCAAAACTACTTGTGGACTCGCCGTCGCCACCTAGTGTTGCCACTCACTTTGTTTTTTGTCATCTCCCTGCTGTGATCACACACAAGCACCTGGATTTCTGTTTCAGAAACGTTTCTTTTCCCGCTCTTCCTCTCCGTTGCCGTGATAAGTCCACCTTTCAGGCTTCATGTGTCTGTTTGAATATTCATGAGGTGTTTTGACCATTTATGGTTGAATGTGGGCGTGTAGAGGGCGGGACATGAGGCAGCTCCACCTGAGCACAATTCAAAGTAGAGTGTGATTTATGAAGAGGATTTTGCTCACAGGTGTGCGTATGAACGGTTTTATGAGCGTGACTTTGTTTGTTTTTTGCCTTTTGTTTGTATGTATACTTTTAGTAAGAATCCTACACAATGTTTCATAAATGAGGCCCCTGAACCCTAAAGACTTGGACCTTCCTTCTCCTGCAAAGATATCAGCGTCACCAAACACCCCTGACCTTTGACCTCATGACTCCATAAACTCTTCCCAGGCGTCTCTGGATCTGAAAGACTGAGGACCCAGAGACATGAATGTCCCTGCTGAGATCAGTGAATGTCTCTACAGGTTCAACACTTTCACCACAAACAGATACACTCCTGATGGCTGAATCCAGGAAGTCATTAAAAGCCTGGATCTTAGTCTGGATCCAGGACAATCACAAACTCAGACGCTCTGATTCCTCGTTCAGCTTCTCAGTGATCAGGGTATCCATTGATTCCTCAAAAATCACAGCATCGTCCACAAAGTTAAGGTCAGTGAACCTTTCCTCACCAACAAAAACACCTAAGCCACTGGTTTCCACAACCCGACACAACACCCGGTCCAACACCCAGTCCATGCAAGAACTGAACAGAGCAGGAGCCAGAATACTATCACTTTTGTCACTTGACTTGGTCATATTACCCTTGGGGACCCCGTGACCTTTAACAGGACTAAGCAGGTTCAGAAAATGAATGAATATTACCCGTGGGGAACGCTTCAGTCTCATCACTCTTTGGGGTTAGGTGGTCTTAAGTTTTACTGTGTTATATTGGGTGTTTATTGTTGATTTGTTTTTTATTTGTCATGTTTTCTGATGGTATTTCTGCTTTTTGAAATGTAGAACCTGAACTGAAATCTTATACACATAAAATTATTACCGTATCATTGACATCTGAAAGCTGATGCTGCAGCTATCAGCTTCACATACAAAGTACAATACAAGAATGATTCCAAAAAAAACTGAAATAGAAATTTAATGCAGGCAGACAAAGACCAGAGTTTGAATTTCAAGCTTCAGTTGTTTGTTTTTTTAAATACCTGTGCAGGTCTAATACTTACGGATATCTCTGAAGTGAATGATGAGCCTCGCCACCAGAGATAAATACTCTTCCTGAAGAAAAAAAAATGTTCACAAAATAAACAATCAAGAAAAAGACAATCAGTGATTTTGTTGTTCATTTGTTATTGACTTCACTGTGAGCAGAAAATGCAAAGATAACATTAATGTTGCTCATGTAATAATTATCAGCTTCTAGAATTATCACCTCATTGAATCATGCTGCAATGATGTATTCAATGGCAATTATGTTGTTCTAAATAATGTAAAAAAAATGAATAAATAAATAAAAATACCAGTAAGACAGCAGCACTTTTCAACACTTATGAGAGAATGTCAATTTTTTTAAATTCAAGATATTTAATTATGGCATCAATGTTTAAATGCTGTAGATCGTTTTGCACAAAGAGCATTTTTAAATTCATTTTGATTTGATTTATTCAGTAATATACACACAATTCAATTGTTTTGAAATAAATATATATGACCAGGGTAACACAAACCGTGAATAAACACTTATTTCCACTGTGGCCCAAGCAGATAACACACAGCAAATAAAAGTGAAGAAAATGACTGTGTACAGATAAAATCAATGTAGTGAATAAATGAGTCTTAACCCTGGGTTTAAACATGGAGTCAGGAGCACAGAGGCGTGAAGAACTGTTCCACATCTTGCACAGCTGAACTGGACCTGGAGACCAGCCTAAAAGAAGACTGACGATAATGAGGCGCAGGTCCTTGAAAAATATTAAAAACATGGTTGAACTCTGAGATCAACTGGCAACATATTTATTTGACTAAAATGATGTGATCCTAAATGGGTCCACATTAAGGAGGAAGCAGATTGTTTTATTCTGCGTCTAGAACCTTTTCTGACGTTCCAAGTGGAACAGGCATAATCAAAGTGACACTGTATTAAGGATGTTGTGAGTAACACCGTAGTTTCTAAATCCAACTGTCTGGCTTTTCAATTTAAATTTTAATCTGGAATTACATTTGCTGATTATTTTAAATCAGCATTTAGATTTACAGAAAGATCCTGGTCTAATTCAAGACGAATATACTTCACACAGGATTTACTGCCAACTGTGGCATCGGCACAGGATATCTGAAGAGCGTCACGTTTACAGAGTCTGTCTTTAGAACCAAATAAGATGGACTCAGTCCATCCTAAACGAGGGGACCGGGGGCCAGCTGGCTCTGAACTTGACAAAACTTAGGAGCCAGTCTGAATTTCAAGGAGCCACTAAGCAACAAACAAGTCTTTTACACTGAAAAGTAAATTATTACAATAAACAACATCCTTAGATACAAATAACATTTTACTGGAAAACACTTTCCATTGTAGGTCTGATGGAGATACTTCTTTGAATGCTGAAGTTGTTACTTTTTCTGCAGACACGTTACACTGCAATAATAGTGTTCTTGACATTTGCATCACGATGAACATTTATCTCTCGTTTTATAAAGAGGAAGCTGTTGTCCTTTCATCAGAGCACTTTTGTTCTGTTTCCTGACATACTGTTCCTAATTTTCTGACAGTATTGTTCATAATAACAGTGAATGCTTAACAAAAACTGAAGAAATAAGAGTCTTTTTTTTTTCTTTTTAATAAATTGCACATGTTAGGCCTCGTGTCCATATGGAGTTTTTTCTGGCAGAAAAGCAATGAGCGGGCGCCAAGAAAGGCTTCATTCCAGCGCCTCATCTCAACATTTTCTTGAAAAGAAAACGTGTTCCTCATGGGATTTGTTTCTATGACAACAATCAGTGTTTCCCCTATAATTTATTTTCAGACCCAGTGGTACTCGCTGGAGAAAAAAAAAAAAAAACCCAAAACCCTCAAATCGCAAGGTGCATCGCACGGGAAAATTTGAGGCGCTCAGAAATGCAAAAACTAAAGTTAAGTGATGTGCTCATTATTTATGTAATCCTACCACACACACAAAAAAGAACTTTTCACAGAAAAATAAGAATCTTTCATATTAAAGAACACCCAAAGACTGGGATCACTCAGTTCCAGCTTCACTAACCTATAAGCCAAATTTAATGTCAGAATCCCCCTCAGTCATTCTTCAAAGTCCAGACACCCTGGTAAAGCATGTCCACATACAATGAGGCTGGGCCAAACGTGGCCCGCGGGCCGTAAATTAGCAGCCCCGAGTCAGACGCAGCACAGCGGCTGATTTAACAAGCTGCTGTCAGACAAAACTTCACACAGATCATATAGTTTTATACATTTTTTTAATGATACTTTGCCTTTAGCAGCACAGACGTCTGGTGAGAAACAGGAGTTACTGAGGAGGACTTTTAACGGCACTTAACAGTGAAACCGCGTTTGATGAAAAGAAAGCCTGCAGTGCATAAATACAGCGGGGAAAATAAGTATTGAACGCGTCAACATTTTTCTCAGTAAATATATTTCTGATGGGGCTGTTGACATGAAATTTTTGTCGGTTGTCGGTAACAACCCAAGTAATCCACACATACAAAGAAATCAAAACATATATGTCCATAAATTAAGTTATGTGTAATAAAGTGGAATGACACAGGGAATAAGTATTGAACACATGAAGAAAAGGAGCTGCAAAACGGCACGGAAAGCCAAGAAACCAGCTGGAATCTGTCAATATTTAGAAAGCAATCCTGCCCTCTATCAGTGCAAATTAATATCAGCTGGTTTAGTCCTAATTGATGGCCTATAAAAGG
>OMMV01192677.1:0-10562 GCA_900302635.1 Chatrabus melanurus
AAAAAAAAAAAAAAGAAAAGGAAAAAAAAAAAAGGCTCATTTAGTGCCAGACGAAGCACCGATTGTAAATAGTGTTTATTTAACTTTGGTCGGACTGCGAAGGAATTGCGTTGCTCTCTACCCCATACCTCGGGAGGTATTCGAGGAAGGATTTGAGAAGGCGTCTCAATTTTTCAGAGCTTCTTCTTAAGGGCTACATTTCTCAAGTTGCACTGAACGAATCGTAGGATGAAAAGCAGCCTCTCACCAGGCTGACTTCTATCCCCCCGATTGTCTGTGGGTTGGTTTCGAGAGTAAACAGAAGCCTGTTAATGTGTATCATACAGGTAGAACGTTAAGCCTCGGTTGTGCAATGACTATCATTCTCTATTCTCACTGATCCGAGTGGTGTAATATTATCCAGTGGATGAAAGCTTGCTACTTATTACAAACGACTGCGAATTATTTATTGTTCCCAAAAGCGAACAGAAACACTTTTGTCGTGTTGTTATGGCTTCTACATGTTTTTTACTCCTTTCTGAATGGCTTCAGTCATCGATAATTGAGATTTCTGTTTCCAACTGGTGCACTTTTGTGGGAATGCCTGTTATGTGCAGTGACACGTTGCAGAATTCTATGCATGGAGTCTGTTGAAGCATCAAAACACGTAACTGGTATCCTGTTATTAAGGGCTACGTCGTAGTTAAAACCGTGCTATTTTGCTCTTTAGGTCATGCCGACTGAAGATTTTTTTTTTTTTTTTTCTGAGATCACCGCTGACTCAGCTGTAACACATCATCCATCATCACAAATGACAAATTTGTGGACACAGGATTTCTGGAAAACTGCCGTGGAAGACCCTAAATGACATCTACAATTGTTAATGTTTGGAATATAATTGCCAAATGATAAATATTTATCTCGGTTTTTAAAGTTTTCCGGGAATTGACGGATATCCGAATGTGGTGTGTACCGCAATTTATACCAGACACTGTTACTCCAACATGGCACGTTTGAGTAATGACATGCCGTGTGAAAGAAAGTACTAACCATGGTTACCAGTTAGCATCAGGATAGGCGGTTGCTGTAACCGAGGTTAACGGTTTCCTTAAGGTGGCCCAACATCGTCGAATGCGTCATGTCAACATAATGTGCGGTATAGATGGCGGTACGCACCATATCCAGAAATGCCAGAAAACCTTAATCTCTAATGTGTGGAACAGGCATGGGCAACTTGAGATTGCACCGCGAGGTGCACGGTTTCTCCCCGTGTCAGTTGTTGTGGTGAATGTTGTTGCTTGCCTGGGTAAAAGAGAAAATTTAAGTGTCAGCACAACAAAAGTTAAATTATAAAACTTTCCAGTTCAAATTGGGAAGGAATAGTATTTCACTTATGTTAATTTAATATGGTATAGTTATGTAAAAATGCAATGAAAATACAATTCTTTATTTATTTTTATTAGTCAATATAAGTGAAAGTCTGTTACTAAATTATTTACTTTTTATTTAATGTTGTATTAAGTTTGCTATTGTGATACTAAATGTATTTAACATAATAGGAATATAAGCACAAAGACTATTCCTGTAATTACATTTTTGCTTACATTTACTATTAAATAAATTAGCTGTCGTAATAAATTTCACATATTTAAAATGTACAACAAAATAAATACATTTACTGTTGTACCATGTTATTATATTTATTGTAGATTAAGCTTCATATTATAAGTTTTTCACACATTTAATGTATAATTGTATATAATATGCTTTTAAGTGAAAAGGTAATTTGTGTATAAAATAGGAAGGTGTTTTTGCTTCTACCTTTTATAATTACATTTGTAAAATTATATTAAATACATTTACTGTTATAACAGGAAACCTATTATATATAATAATAAATGTAGTAAAATGGTAATCATATTAAATACTTTTACTATTGGAATAGCTAATATTAAATGTGAGCAAAATTGTAATTATAGTAATGGGCTTTTTGCTTATAATTACTGTTATGTTAAATACATTTACTATTACAGTAGCAAACTTGTTTAATATAATTTTAAAAAGTAAATATTAAGTGTAACATTGACTATTACAATAGCAAATGCATTTAATATCACTTTTACATTTATTTAATATAATGGTAAATGTATGTAAAAAGGTCATTGTTACATTTTTTTTAATATAATTGTAAACTTGTATTCATAACCAGGTAAAAAGACTTGCTATATTAAATTTAATAATGGCCTTTTTTCTTATATTTACTGTTGAGTAATTGTTGTTAATTAATGGTAATTTTATTTAATATAGTAGCCTTTTTACTCATGTACTATCGTTACATTTATTTAATAGTAATTGGAAGTAAAAAGGCAATTGTATTAAATAACCTTTAAAAAAAATGATGTTCAGTTAATGTATTGAATTATTAAATTATTGACTTTGCACTAAGTTGATTTGACTTGGCCCTTTGACAGTTTGGGCCCCCTTCAGCATTAAAGTTGCCCATCCCTGTAATAAATAATCCAAATTTATTTTGCTACATCATTCCAGGCAACACTAATTTTATATTGATAATAAAAACTGAGTAATCCTCCGTACACCTAGATGGTGTTACTCAGGTGGATAATAATGAAGTCGGTAGTACGAGTTGATTTAAAAACCATAGATGACCTCACTGATACAATCTTAACACTTTTGGGATCATTTGCTTGAAAATTGCGGTGGAGATAGACGTCTCTTGCTGATGTAAAGTTCCTTTTTTACATCTGTGAAGTTGTTACGAGCTAAACTTTATTTCTTGGCACCACGCGAGCACTGCGTCACACCGCTCGTTCTCTGACTCGAATGTTGTTTCGGTTGTTGTTACCATTTGCATGAAAATGGTAGTTTTCAAAATGCATTTCTGGAAATAAAAGATGATTCTTTGTGAAAGCTTTGCATGTTTTTTTTGTTTATTTTAACGCCTTTTGAGTCAGGGCACAAAGGATAATTCACCATGATTGCAATCTTTTTATTGTGTATGTACTGTAGGAAATGTTAAAAAATTGTATAAAATATACAACTGTGGAATTCACAGATAAAACAAACTTAATGGTGCATAAAACATTTTATAAGACAATAACTGGGCAATGCGTAAAACTACAGCAGCACTATCTATGAAAGTCTACACGGTAACCAAACAAATAAATACAGGCTTAAAACGGATCTCATAGTGGCTGAGGTGATTGTGTTAGAGCGTTAATGGCACGGTGACTGTATTCTAAAATATTTCATATCTGAGCAGGATTTGTAACAGAGTGGTATGAACTATAAACCCTGTAGTCAGCGTTGTAGTAAAAGGTCTGTGTTACACAGTTGGCCCTGCGTGTGAAGTCCCACCCTGCTTATTGTAACGTCTATTTTAAGAAGCACCAACAGTTAGAATAAAATACCATCCTGTCAGCCGGTGAGACCGCATCGGGGCCCTGACGCCAAAATGGAATTAATCACTTTCAATTACATGGGAAACGCTAATAGATGCTGGTTCTAACACGGAGGTGCGACTGTTGGTTCTGAACCAACATTTAGGCTACGATTCAAGAGGTTGCACCTAAAGGGGCTCGTCCATTAGGTCAGGGGAAATAATTATAATGCATTCGTGAAGACGACTTGTAAACAATTGCAGAATGTTTGGACGGAGTGAGAGACATAGGTGCACCGCAAGATAATCAAGGGGTTATCAAATGTCCATGTGAGCATGAAGATAAGAACGAAAACTCCAGAGATTTCATAGTCTCATATTGAAAATGGACCACAATGATAGGTAAGCAAGCATACAGTACGTGTTGATTAGGGATACAACTTTTTAATTTTTTTCCTCAAAAATAATTTCCTGTATCATATTTAGATGAGCCTTTATGCATAAGTAACTAAAGTGAACTCACTTTTGAGCTATCTTTAAAAAAAAGTTCACCCATGAACCCCTGTTTGTACTCTTATGCAAAACTATGTGCTATGCAAGGTTGCATAGCACTCTTGGCTTTCAATAAATTCTTAGCATTTGTAAGACTTCAGTGGTGATTAGATTGTATTGCTGAGTCATCATGCTTAGTCATGAAGCAAATTAAGTTCTTTCACTTTCTAAACTAGATTTCTTAGTTAATTAACTAAATTTCAAAGTTAGTCATGGGTGAACTTTTTTGAGCAAATACAAAAAAAAAACATTGATTTTCATTGTTTTCTAGCAAAAGCTCATCAGAATATGATGCAGAACTATCAAAAAAGTTGTATCCCTAGTGTTGATGCTTTCACAATATTCAGTAATTAAGATAACGAAAATTGGAGCATTTGAAAGTCGCCCGTACATGATTTAACAAAAAAAAAGAAGAAGTAATTTTGCATATTGGGTATGGCGTGCTAATGGTACACTGGCTTGATTTTTCAGGATGCAGTGATCTTCCGTGAAAAAAAAAAGAGCTAAAACGGCCGATGATACAAATACATTTACTGAATCTGCTTCGCAATAAAATAACGTTAATATGGAGATAGACGCAAGACATGGAGCGGAAGCTACCGCTACAAAAACATTAGCCGGTGAAGCTTTAGATGTAAAAATTAAAACCGCGCTTTGACAGGACATCATTTTGAGACATTGTTTGTACAAAACAGATTGCATATGGGACAAAGCAGGACAAGTGACAACAAAGAGGACAAACCTCACCCCTTAGATCCCATGCTAAGTCGTTCAGCAGTAAGAGTTTAGAAATTATGAAGCACTGTTTGATGAAGTAGGTCCATTTTCATTACATAAAGTTGCCATGTGCCGCTGACATGGACAGATAAAGCGGTGTTGCAATAATTATCATATTTGCGTGATAATTTAGCCCTTGGGAAATAAGTTTGGCCTTTTTATTCCGCACAAAAGTTTGAACACATTGTAGTTTAATTTGGCTTTTGGCATCTGGCCGCACGTAGCGGAAGAGAGAGGAAAAATTTTAATTTGTAGACTCCGATTGCACTACACCCTGTAATTTTGCTAGCCGACCACAACAGGGCACCTGTAAGGTCTGTATCTGCAGACGGTATAAATTATGCTAATGCACGTTACACAATCTGAACACGATGGTGGGTGGAAGGCCATGATGAAAATTTTACCAAATTTCAAAGTGATGTCATGAAACCTAGAAATAAAATATGTACAGGTCTCTAATACTGTTATGTGGACTCCACTTGCAGTTATGAAATAATATGCAGTTGCAACATCAGGAATCTTCACATGTCAAAAAATTATTCCAACCAGCTGTTATTAAGTGCACAATTTTCATATTGATTTTTATAAAGCAGTGGTATGAGATTGGTTTGGGCCATTACCCTGAGTTTGGGTATTGGTATCAGTATTGGAAGAATTTAAACAAACAAACAAAAGATCCCATTTCAGTAATTCTTTGCCTCAATGTGTCATTGCCGACAACAACATTTGTTTGTGTTAGACTCCCAGGCTGCAGGGGCCGCTCTCAGACGTATTCCTTGGCGCTACTCGTTGGCCCAGCGCGGGAACTACCCGTGGATGGGTATTTGGACGCCTGCTTCTTTCTTGGACAAGAAGAGGCTAACATGGTACCTCCCAGAACGTCGAGGAGAGAACCGCCCCATGCGATGAAGATAGCGGCACCAAATTCAAATCTAGGACAAACAAAGAGGATTAACTGGCATGACCAATTCATTAGTGAATGAAAGCAAAGGAAATCTTTGTAGTTTGTTCTCTAGATTTTGGGATCCATGAAAAAAAAAATAGCTGTTGCATGTAGGAAATAAGATGGTATGGGTTCGACGATGTTGACTTACTTGGTGTTGACAGGTGTGTAAGGATTGTAGAAAGCCCGGATGACATTGTGAGCAAACCAGGAACATGCCACAATGGCGCACAACCCTGAGAACAAGTCAACCATAAAATAAAATCAATCAATTATTCATCAAAACCTGCCATACTTTTATCCATTTGGGTTCACACAGTGACTGGCTGTTGACTTGAGCACAATTAGGTTTTAGAATGCTCTCTCTTTTTAAGATCAGAAAACGCCTTATCAGTCTACAGATCTCTGGAGGGCAAATGAGTGGGAAGAAAAGGGTTTTGGCTTCAGGAGCAAACTTTGTACTACCGACCTTAAGACGCACAAAGCATCCTCAGACCATAAGAGGGTTTTGATAAACTGTTACAAAAGCAGAACTGCAGTGTCATTTGGCTGTGCCATTTGAGTAAAGATTCATTCATTGCCATTCTTGCATACAGCATTGGATTCGAGAGACAAATTTTTCTAACAAGGGCAATGTTCCTAAATCCAGGTCTTCAGGGTCCCTCCCAACTACATTTGTCCCGGCTCTGCCCATACCCGATGAGCTAAGTGTGCTTCGATTCTTTCTTATCTCTTGATTGCACCAGATACTGACGCCAAGGATTTGATGTTACGTACTGATGCCAGAGGTAGACTTCCATATGGGTATGTGATGTGTGGTCTGGCTGTACTGATATGGTTCAAATATTAGACTCGGTTATTACAAAATTCTTTTGAAAAAACAAAACATGAAGCATTAATTTAGGCGCTCTTCAGGAATCTAAATCCCCAGGAGGACAAGAGGCTCAAAACCTCTTCCATTACTTTATCGTAAACCAACTACAATACATATGTAGATGGTCCTTGGAATCTGCAGCGTGGACGCTCTCGTAAGATGTTCCTGATCAGGCACTGTGTTATGGATGCGTGCTGGGATGGGGACTGTGTTGTGGGTGAATGGCCAGTGCTTCAGGCCTCAGGCAGAAACTGATCCCTGTGGTGACTGGACCTGTGTCCCCACTGGGAGTACCGGATGAGGGGTTGGGGGTCACTTCCTTGTGTCTCCGATGCTCTTGTTGGGTGGGGCCTTGTTGCCAGGGCTGTTGGGGGTGCATTCTTTGGCAGTCATTGTTGGGAGTGTGCCTGTGGACATGGTTCTGGCCGCCTGAGTGGTGGTTCATACCAGCCCTGGCCACCATGACTTGCTGCCCCTACTTGCTCATCTCCAGCCAAGCTTCCCCCTTCCCCTGTGGAGTGCAGAGTTGTGGTGGTTCCATTGATTGGTGCCCCTTTTGGGTCTCCATCTGCATTGTCAGATCATTGTCTCTGGCTTCCCCTGGTGCTGACTGGGGGAGCACTGTTAGGTGTGTCCTCCCGGGGATCGGTGGAATTTGTGGTGGTATGTTGGGGGGCAAGCAGGGGCCTTTTCTGGGTGGGTGGGTTGCCATCCAAATGGCTAGTGGTCTTGATCGCATTGGTGTGTGCCTGGCACTGGCGGCTGAGGGATGCCCTCCCTTTGGCTCTGGTAATTGGTGCCCTGTCTGTTGTCAGGGCTGGGGGTCTGTGTCCTATACAGTATCTTACACTCACAGGGCTGGTCTGTGACTTGTGCTAGTGTAATATGTACAGACAATTGGGAAGAAATTTAAAAAAAAAAAATCAATGACACAATGTTTCCGTACATCCCAAAGATAATCTGGAACGTCAGCAGGATTGTAGCTTGATTTGTCATCACCAAGAGATTCCCAATTCAAGGTACAGCATACACATTGGTACTTTGTACATTCATACATATGTGTAAGGCTTGTGCAGCTGACGTCACAGGTCACATGACGTTTGTTTACATCATCACATTGCTAGTCAAACAATCAACAATGTAGTTGTTCTGAATTGCCATAATCTGAGAGATGGGTAGTCTGAGGTATCTTTCTACAGGATTCCAGCTGAGATAGAGCGATGGGATCATTGGACAGTGACTACACAACGACAAAGCTGGATACCCACGAAACACACACATGATTGCGCAGCACATACTTCATATCAGGTAGGTTGCTGCCCAACATGCATAATTTTTGGTCAACACAAACCCTAATCATAGCTTTAATATATATATTTCCGAGTTGAAAGTCGGAAATTCTGAATTCCCAGTTTCAATCAAATACAGCATGAACATGGAACCTTGTGCATGTGCACATACGCTTTCTATTTCATATTCTCTGCACGTGATGAAATTTGCTCACTGTATTTGCTGTGGAATCCCTCCAAAATATAAACTTTACCAGCAATAAAATTAGGTGTAATTTTTCGATATACCGCAGAAATAAAGGCGCTTTCTAATAAGAAGATTTCAACACGAAGTATATTTTGTCAATTTTATGAAAAATCGAAAGGGAGTACACCTTTAAAGCTACAGTGTGTTGGATTTAGGGGTGTTTATTAGGAGAAATGGAATATAGCATTCATAACCATCAATGTATAATTCCTGCAAGAACAAATAGATATGTTTTCGTGAGATTAGAATGACCCCTTCATATTTACGTGGGAGTGGGCCCCCTCATGGAGGCCACCATACTGCACCACCACGTTGATACAGGAGCCCAAAAGGGACATATTTCGCATTTTTGCAGCGCGGTGGGAAGATTAAATAAAAAAGTAGAGGAATCAGTGGTTGCTTCCCTTTACAATGTCTACGGGTTGCTAGTGCAGGCTAGCAAGTTGGAGAACCCTTATTTTTGTAAAATGGAGGATTGTGCATATTGCTTATCACAAGAGAAGGCAAGGGAGCATGAATCCCCATCGCTGAAGAAGTGAAAACATGAAGGGGAAACAAAATCATGACTGGCACAATGCAATCCGCAACCTCACCACTAGATGACACTAAATTGTACACACTGTAGCTTTAAATCCACAATGCAGTGAATGCAATTAATTTGCACTGTACAGTAAGTTTTTTCTTTTTTTGATCGATGCATTTTGACAAATCTGCTATTGCGAGCGTTTCCATCGTCACCTCCGACTAGTAGGATGACGCCTCCTGTCGTGGCGATCCGAGACTTGCGTAGTTTGTCGGCGCCTCCGCAGGTGGTGCACTTCATTCCCATACACGCCACACCCAGCCCCGCGATGGACACAATGATGCCGACTATCATCAAGGCTCGAGTGGCCTGCAGCGAACCTGGGAAAGAAAGAGGCTGGAAATATTAAAGTCTACTGGGAAATGTGTGCTTTTCCTAAAGAGAAACCATGGGATACACATGAACACACTGCAGCTTATGCAAACCGAAAATAAGACATGGGTCCAGGCTGCTGAGGCATCATCCCCCCACCCCCTACCCTATAAACCTATCACAGGGTGAACTCCCCCTTTGTTTCTCCCTCTTTTATCCACCTAGAACCAGTCTGTGCCAGTCTAGTCCATCCCTGCCCTGCCCAAACAAACAAAACCCTCCAGCACTGAGGGACAAGGAAAGAGGATGTGAAGGAGAGAGAGAACTGTGGGCTTTACTTTATAAAACAGTCAGGAATGTGAGACAATAGATTGAGTTGTGTGTCGGTGCTGATCTGGGCAGCATGCACAATACCCTCACGTGGCTTCACACCAAACTGTCATTGTTGCTAGAGAGCATCTTGTATCAGTTTTGGTTTGATGATTTAGAAGTGGTGTGGAGTCAAGCACAGTTTACAAAGAAATTGAACAATCTAGGATGACAGGTTTATTTCAGCATTTAGATTGTCACGGCAACAACGTAAACTATAGTGGAGTTAGATTGTTAGTCAACCCTATCACAACTTTAGTTACCTGGGACCATAAATTCCATTTTATTGATTATAATATAATGTACAAATTAAAGCTTTATTTGATGACAGTACAACCATGATGGATGGATGGATGGATACAAAACTGGTTGAATGGATACAAGGCTTGCTGGATGGAGGGAAAATAGATATTTTACAGATGAATAGATAATAAATAGATAATAAATAGTATGGATGGATGTTTTTGACAAGGAATGGATGGAGGGATACAAGGCTGATTCAATGGATATTTATACGGATGAATGGATCAATGGATTGCTGGAGGGATGGATGGATAGATACAAGGATTGCTGGCTGGCTGGGTGGATGGACAGATGGATCATGGATAGATGGATACAATGCTGGTTGGATGATTTAAAGCTGAATATTTTTATGGATGGATGGATGGATAGTTGGAAGAATGGATACAAGGCTGGCTGAATGATAGCTGGACGGACAGATGGACAGACCAATGGATGGATGGATGGATGGATTGATGGATATAATCCTGCATGGACACAAGGCTAACTGGCTGACTAGATGGATGGATGGACAGATGGGTCATTGGTCCTGCGAGACACAGGCATCATTTTGATCAACTAACACTAACTTTGGATACATGTGTTGTGAATCATAGTGATAGAGCAAAGAATCTTGGGGTGATCTTTGATCCCACATTGTCCTTTGTACCTCACATTAGAGAAACCACAAAGAACGCTTTCTTCCACCTCCGTAATATCGCAAAGATTCGACCTATTCTGTCCATGGCGGATGCTGAGACACTCATTCACGCATTTGTCTCATCTAGAATTGATTATTGTAACGCCTTATTCTCTGGCTTACCACAGATAAGCATCAGAGGCCTTCAAATGGTTCAAAATGCTGCTGCTAGAGTCTTAACCAGGATTAGAAAGTTTGATCACATTACCCCAATATTGGCCTCTCTCCACTGGCTTCCTCTCCGTGTGAGGTCTGATTTTT
>OMMV01192679.1:0-10156 GCA_900302635.1 Chatrabus melanurus
TACTATTCATGTTGATTTTTTCTGATGTTCTGTGAATTTGGTCTCTGTTTTGATTATTATTATAATTTTTAATTTTAATTTTCTCTATTCTTTGTATATTCACTGCAGTTATGCATGTTCACCACTAGTTGGAAACATTGTTTACAGCATTAAAAGGTGTTAAATAAAATTTGGTGATGATTATATTTGAATGATGTGTTTTGTGGTAATGTAAGAGCAGTTAAACCAGACCGGTCAAATTTGACCGGGAACACCAAAGTAAGGGGGGAGAAACGAACATAATACAAGGGTTAATAAAAAGTGATAAATGAACATGTCGAACATGAAATAATTATTTTGTTGACCAAAATATAATAAAAATCATCATCTTTAACCAAAATGAAAGAAATGTCTTAAGTTTACAGCATAAAACGCATTTATTCTAATTGGGGTCATTTTTGACCCCACTCATGGAAGAGTGTAGGTATTGGTATGTCATGCATCTAAGGGTTAAACAAAGAATTGTTTGGCATTGCATCGCATCAAATCGAATCATTCCATAATAAAAAGTATCGTCCCTGAAGCATATCGTAGCCCATATATCTAGATACATATCCTATCGTTTTATGAGGGAGAGATGCACACCCCTACTAGCTGTTATTCATTATTTTGTGACCTTTTATCACCGATGCATCGATTAATCTCGAAAATGATAGACAGAATGAATAATAATAAAAATCATAAGTTGCAGCACAAGTTAACTCACATTTCACCGGCAATGAAATCTGCCTTATGAGCCCAACAGAACTCTAAATAAATAATATGTGTTGGTAGTTTGTGTGTGCAAGTATGTTTTTTCCTTCTGTACGGCGTGTTGTAAAATGTGTACCTGTGACTCTGAGTTTCTCTGTGCCAATGCTGATCTCCTGCTCGTCTGCAGAAAAAAGGACTCTGTCTCCATCAGCACTTCTCACCTCAAACCTCTGACACTGCGCCTCCACCATCTCTGAACCTGAGACACAAAGATGAAGATGTTTAAAATTTACAGCTGAACATTCAGAGCACAAAAAACATATGGTGTAGTGAATGTTTTGGGGATTTAAAAAAAAAAAATCATTTTATTTATTTTACTCCTTCCAAAACCTTTAGTGCATGAAAGTTTCATTTCCACTGAACACAAAAAGATTTGAACTCTGATCCCCAGCAATCCCAAGATTTGTCTCGGTGTTTGAGCACAGATATGGTGGTAAGGACACTGGGAGCAGTTTGGCAGACCATAACCACCTTAGACATTACAAAGAGATTTGACTCAAAGCTCTCGAGAAATGTCTATCTCGGTGTTAAAATAACAGATTTAAAACAGTCTGATTTCTGTTCTTCAAGGGGGTGACTCTGTATTCACTGAGTACCACTGGGCTTGAAAAAAATTCTACAGGAAACACTGGTCCCCACGCAGCTGATATCTTTGGATCGTGCAATTATTGTTTGTCCACAATCTTAGCAAAATTTGGAGACAAGTTTAGGAGTCGGGCTACCAATATAAACACCTGGGTTTGTTTTCCAGTCCAGTGTTCAAAAGACATCTTAATCATGGTCTGTTCTTTAATTTATTCTTGAATATAAAGTGATGAGAGAGAGAGAGAGAGATAGATATTTTGATTAAATATTACATTTTTTTGCCTTCTCCCGCTCTGTTTTTTTTCCTGACAGTGGCAATAACATGTCATCACATTAATATTACATTGTTGCAGGTGACTGGTGAAGATATGTGCAGGCAGTGTATAGGTGCATTGTGAAACTGCTTATGTATGGCACATCTCACTGTTGTGCTCTTTGCGCACCATTAGACCTGTTTTTTTCTGGTCTTAGCACAAACGATTTCTGGTGATTTCTGGACAACATCAACACTCCGGCTGTACACAGACCAAACCTCATTTTTAGACCAACACACCCACAGGAGTGTAAATGGTATTGTTATTTAGAGCATGTGGATGCTGGGCATGAGAATGACAATTTAGTAGAGGACTCTACCACTGACCCCGTGACCAGTCTCTCCGGAACAATTTTTGAAGGTTGTTTCTGAATGATATAATGAAAATAAACAAAATAAGCACCAATACCCCTCGTGAAAGTGTGAGCTAACTCCACCAGAGAGCAAATCCAAGATGGCCACAGCAAAATCTAAAATTGCCATATCTTTGGTCCTATGACAGCTATAGATGCAATTCAAGCTGCTGACGTGCGATCTATTTTGTGAATGTACTCACCAGCCTTCAAATGAAGGCGAAATTGGCGACTCACTGGTCGCCAGACTGAGCACTGATGTAGCACAGCCATTCAAAACTCTAAAATGCTGGAGCCCACTTTGAAATCTAAAAATCTTCTGAGGCCCACTCAAACCTTGAATCAAAATTCTCTCTCTCTCTCTCTCTCTCTCTCTCTCTCTCTCTCTCTCTCATTAGGTCATAAATGAAAATTTTTAAAAAGTAACTTTTAAAATAGGTGCATTTAAACAAATTTTAAACTTTATTACAAAATTGAAAATCAAAGACTTTTTTTATTATTTTTATAGACACCAAGAACGCGTCAATAGCTGTCATAGGACCAAAGCTATGACAATTTATTTTTTGCGTAAGCCATCTTGGATTTTGCCCTCTCGTGGAGTTAGCCCACACTTTTGTGAGGGGTATGGGTGCTTATTTTGTTTATTTTCATCATATCATTCAGAAACAACCTTCAAAAATTGATCCAGAGAGAATGGTCACGAGGCCAATGGTCCTCTATAAATTGCCTTGGGTGGAAAATAGCAATGACATTTGCACTGGGCTTTGCACTGGGTATACAATAGGGCCCTGTATGTCCAAGACCCTTGGGTCCAAACTAACTAACACGGGCACATGGGTAGTCCCACTGTATGATCACCATAGAAACAGTGACCTGATTTGCACATCGATTAGGTCATAGTATTCATGAGTGTAAAATCATATTTTGCCTCATAGAGATTATATTACTTGAGCAATGCCAAAAATTCTGACATACATACAACTGACTCCTAAAGGTCATGAGGTCATTCAGTGCAGAATTATAAGCAGAGCTTGGCTTACTGGTTCCTGGCTTTTTGTTGACATGATCAGAGATGATCACACCTCAAATGCAGAATAGGTAATATTTATCATGCATCATCTTGAGACATTTACAAAAAATCCAGCATATTATAAACTGACACTGCACATAATTGTTGTACAGTAAGACTGAAATACAAGTAGAAACCGATGCACAGTGGGTGACAGTCATCAGTTTCTCCTCACAGTGAATGAGTCACAAATCTTTAAAAATGTGCTGAGCTGCACCCGCGGGGGAAATCTGCACTACAAGCTGTATTGTAGAACAAGAGCTGAAAAGACAAAGAAAACGAGCAGGATGCCTGAGACAGCAACTAGCACAGCAAATCTCCCATTTAAACCAGCTTCATTTTATCACTCTGTCTCAATATCAAATCCTCCCTTTTTTTCCCCCTCACTGGTCTCCTACTTTTCTCTCTCTCTCTAACACATCTGCCCTTCTTTTAATTTCTCACTTTTTACATGTAGCCCATGAGCCAAGCAGGTTTTCCATACCACCTAAGGTGACTAAATGACACTTACAATCCAGTCTCAGTATACCATGGATTACACAAAAAATGCATGATCACCATTCAAGAGTGGTAGCTATAGCCAGGTAGGCGTCAATGAAGGATTATACAGGAGTCAAACCTACCTGGCTATAGCTACTACTCTGGGATGGTTACATCCATTTTTGTATAGGTCATGGTATGCTGAGGCTGAAATGTATGTGTTGTTTAGGCACCTTCAGTGGTGCCAATTAGGTCAAAATTGTCTGTGAGCTCATGGACTAATATATTTGCAACATGCACATACACAGTTTCAGGTGAGTTGTCCACAATACACATCTCAGCTGGATTCTATCCTGACCGAAGAAAGAATCAGTAGGGCAATACTTTAAAGCACCGAACCTCTGGGTCCAAACTAAGCACACTTGGCACATGGGTCGTCCACGTTGAGGGTAATGATCACCATAGCAACAGTGACTTTATCTGCATATTAATTAGGTCACGAGGTCACCTTTCTTGAGTTGGGTACACAAAATTTGAGACAACCTACAACTGGCTCCACAGGACCCACTAAGTACCAAATGATCTTACTATTTAGGTCATGGGGTTATCCACTGCAGAATTTTACCCAGAGCTGGGCAGGGGATTTGCCGGCTCACGGCGTCTTGTCTTCACAGCTGCTGGAGGTGTGAGAGGCTTAAGGAGCAAGTGATAAGCAGGATAAAGACAAGGATAGAAGAGAAAAAGAGCTTAATGCTAGAGTGAAGGCTGCTAACAAAGTTTGATTGTGACTGACAAAGCACTCGGCGTGCTAATTGACACTTGTAACAGCCCGGAAGCTGAGAGAGTGAAGGAAGGGAAAGGAGCAAATGAAGTGAGCATGGGTTAAGAAAATGAATCAAAAGCAAACTGCAATTGTGGCCAGTTGTACTGGCCCTATTTATAGGTCAAGGTATTGCTGCTGGTGAATCAAATTACAGTTGTATTTCAGTGAGATGCAGGTGGTTTCAACTGGTTGGATGAACACATGACATAATACTATAATTTGAGAAATATTTGTTTCTGTTTGTTCCCCAACTCCTCCCAGGTCCTTTGGCTGATCTCCACCAAACTTGGTTAAGTGGATGACAGTCAACCTCAGAATTGGCCTTACAGGGTTTGTTTTGGCAAATGTCAAGTTCACAGGCGTCAAAGGTCAAAATATATATATATTTTTTTGTTTTGTTTTTAAAAATCCAATATCCACCAAAGGCGGCATGGTGGCTTAGTGGTTAGCACTGTTGCCTCACACTTCTCCCCATGTTTGCATCGGTTCCCTCCAGGTGCTCCGGCTTCCTCACACTTCCAAAGACATGCAGGTTAGGTGAATTGGTGACTCTAAATTGACCGTAGGTGTGAGTGAGAGAGTGAATGTGTTTGTCTGTCTATATGTGGTCCTGCGATGGACTGGCAGGCTGTCCAGGGTGTACCCTGCCTCTCGCCCAATGAACGCTGGCCCTTAATTGGAGTAAGCGGGTATAGAAAATGAATGAATGAATATCCACGAACTTGGCACACATATGTAGATGGGTTCCGGAATTACCCAGGTGAGGTCAAATTTGCCAAAGGTAAATCATTGGGGCCAAGGTCATATCTACATGTCTGTTTGTTGGGCGACTCTTCTCAGGTGCTTTGTGCCCTTAATTAGGGTCAAATGTCTGATTGCCATAGCCCTTACTTTCTTAATGCCAACTGGTACTATTGCCTAGTAGAAAGCACACAGGGAGCACACAACTCCAGTATACATAGAGTTTGCTGCTTGAACCTGTGTTTATCCATATCTGCCTCACTTTTGGTTGTTTAAAGCAAAGCAAAAGTCTTTTAAATATATAGCATGTTGTAGTGTAGTATGTGGTGATGTGACTTCAGTGCTTAGACCACCATGTTGGCTACCAAAAGAGATGATCTACTTGTTTGGTGCACAAGTCAGCCTATTGGCAATGGGGTACAAAGAAGAAAAATACATCTACACCTCTCTAAGCATGTACGCACTTAGATGGCCAAGCTAACAAACAATATGTGCCAAAATGTTTGCAAGTTGGTGTACACCTGCCTTGTTCATATAGAATTGGACGAGTGGTGAAGAACGTATGCTTTGGAGGTGTGGCATTGGAGATAGATCTGAAGGTAGGGGCTTGGACTTTTTTGACTTTGTATTTTCAAAATCTTGCTGACTCTTACTGTTTTTTTCCAGGATCTCCTACCATACCTTTAAAAGAGCAGCAACAGGTCCGACATCACATTGATTCCGAATCTTAATGACCCCATCAACTTTAGCAAATACAATATTTTCGAGAGAGAACAAATGATCACGCATTAAGCAATAAATGGACTGTCTTTATACAATGCTTTTTCATCTGAGGCAGGTGCTCTAAGCTCATTACAATGAAATTCATGGATTCACATACACACACACACACCCATGTCAGGGTGATGTCATGCAAAGCACTCAGCTACACAAACACTACCCTGGTATTAAGGACTCAGTTCTCCCGCTTCATTAATACTAATCTTTTTGCTCATCTTTCCGAGTCTGATGGATCTCTGGAGAAGAGACTGTCCTTCTTTTGTCCATGCCAATAGGTGCAGCCATTTGCTACACATGTAACCATCACGGGCCCTGTCTTCAAGATCCATGTCACATGATTTATAGCACATAGCGCAAGAGTATTTGGGGCATGCCCACCTCCACAGTGCAATTTACAGGGTACAAAATCTGAGTCCAATGTAGGGTGCAATGCATAAACAGGTTGAACTCACTCCCCTAAATAGTCATGGATGTGTTCTGGGCATAATATGAAATAAAAACAACAAGATTGTAATAAGGCATCCTCTGTAATAGTAGGAGTGTGGCAGGAACCTGGCACATTACTAATTAGAAAGCGGACAAAATTGTGAGATTTTTCTGGTGAGTCAATGGATCCGTGCCAAAGCACGCTAGAGAGCAGCCACCAAAACTCCCTGAGGTGAAGCAGTAAGGTGAAGTGTTGCATTTTTCAATTTGTGTTTACTTGTATTTCGCTGAATGGTTCTTTTCAATTCAGCACTTATGAGCTAGGGAGAGTGCATGAAACAACAGCAAAAATGAATGGCAATGCAAAATAAAAATTAAAATCATTAAAATTAAAATGATTCCATTAAGGCCTGAGACATCAAGTGAAGCATTGATGTATAAAAAAAAGATTATCTAAAATGATTCAAGTACTTTATCACTTAGTTTACTTGTTCTTTCTCTGAGGCTACACTGCCTTTTACAGTTCCACACAAATGGTTGCTGTGGCTATGACACGACATTTATAAAAAAAACAGGAAACAATGTTTGTGTTTCAAAAATGAAGCTTTTTGTTGCCGTTATATGGTTATGTTAATTTTGGTAGAGATAATGTGAGTCAAAGTGAACGTTAAAGGAGTGACAGTGTGGATTGATGACTGTTGGAGAAATCTCAGCCGAACAGTTTAACTTTATGCAAATTAACAGTAACGTGAACTTAAACAGTCTGAGTTTTTGTGTTTATCTGCAGTAAAACTACTTTTAAGTTTACTTCTAATTGATGTGTCAGTCAGTAATGTATGTACAGAGCTGTGACTTGACAAAACAAGCAAATGAAGGAAACCACTTTGACAACACACTCAGTATGACAAATTTAGAAACAGGCTGCAAATAAGCAAAACACACAGAGAGCCATTTTATATATAAATATGCATATATAGAGAGAGCATAAAATTCAGATGTTGGGCTGTCACATTAAACACCCTAATACTCCCACAATTCCATAGGTATCCATGTAGAAGCTACCCTGCTATAAGCAAATTATATCTGAAGAGGTTTGATTTAGACTTTTGCAGCATATGTCATATGTACATATGACATATGCACAAATATCAGCAGTGCTTCTTTGCACACTATTTTGATTTTTACAAAGTGTTGGATTTGGTTGACCAGACTGTTCTCTGGGACATCCTGAGAATTTGGAGGAGCTTCAAGAAGTTGCTGGACATCATAGCCAGCCGATACACAGATACTGTGAGTGCTGTACGGAGTGGGGGCAGAAACTCTGAATTTTTCAAATTGAAAACTGGTGAGCATCAGAGATGTGTTTTGGCTCCTACACTGTTCAATGTTTGCATGGACTGGGTCTTGGGTAGGGTTGTGGAAACCAGCAGTTTAGGTGCCTTTGTTGGTGAGGTAAGGTTGACTGACCTTAACTTTGTGGACAATGCTATTGCAGAATCAATGGATACCCTGATTGCAGCCACTTGAGGAGCTGAGCGAGGAATCAGAGTGTCTGGATTTGCAATTGTCCTTGATGAAGACCAAGATCCAGGCTTTCAATGACTTCCTGGACTTGACCATCAGAAGGGTGTCTTGATCAGGACAATTGCAAACGCAGACATTCAGAGTCCTCGCAGCTTTTCAAGTGCTGCATTCAGGGCATCCATTGATTCAGCGAAGATCAAACCATCTTCTGTGAAGTCAAAGTGAGTAAAACTCCAACAAAGGCATCTAAGCCACTGGAGTCTACAACCCCACTCAACACCCAGTCCATGGAGGCATGGAAGAGAGTAGGAGTCAGAACACATCCCTGCCAAACAGCAAAATTAACTGGGAAGAAGTCAGCGACAATGACCCACTCCACACAGCACTCACAGTACCTGTATATATGCCGGCTATGATGTCCAGCATCTTGTTGATTTCACAAACTTTCATGTGGTCCCACAGAGTGGTTCAGTCAACTGAAGTCAGTGTTTTGTGAACATCAATATGGGTTGCAAAGAAGCACTGCTGATATTTGTGCTTGCCTTCAATGAGGACTTGAAGAGCTATGATGCAGTAGATGGTTGACTTCTTGGATGTAAAACCACACTGCTCCTGTTGAAGAGTAGCAAGTAACTGGAACTGAATCCTGTTAAGGATAATCTTTGCAAGTTCCATTCCCAGCACAGACAGCAGTGTAAGATCTTTGCAGTTGAAGCAATTTAGGTGATCTCTCTGGCCTTTCCACAGAAGGCCAACAAGTCCTTTCTTCCAGTCAGTAGGGATGATACCTGTTTCACAGATTGAAACAAATATTGTTTGAAATGCTAGGAGAAGCACATTTTCATGTGCCTAATGGCGCTCAGCTCTTATACCACAGATCCCTGGAGCTTTTCCTACCCTCAGCTGTTTCACTACCTTTGCAAGCTGATTGTCTGATCAGCTACCAGCACTGGGGATGTCTGTCATCCTGGTGGGAGGATCAGGCACTTAAACTACTTAAAATAGCCAGCTTAATGAGACAATACAAAGGATGCAGATGGTGATGTTCTGACAAGCGAGGGGAGTGTGTTGAGAAGATGGAGGGAGGATTTTGAGGAGCTGATGAATGAAGAGAATGAAAGAGAGAAGGCTGGATGATGTGGAGAGACCAAATCTGTTGTGGTTATGTGGGGAAGTGGTTGGTTTTTTATGTCTCTCTCTTTCTCTCCCTTCCTGTTTTTTCACCAGTGGAGCTGATTATCAGGAACACCTGCGGTGGCTGCACACCTGTTGCTCATCACCGGGACATTTTAAGAACCCTGGCATTTCAGTCAATCGGTGCCAGAGGATTATTGCTCCCAGCGTGGTAACGTGGCCAAATCTCTCTAAGTTTCCAGCTTAGTTATTACTCAAGTGATTTTTGTTCTTCTTTGCCCCTTGTGATATTTTGTCCACTCTCTGTTCCAGTCTGCAGCCACCACCAGCTCCACTGGGCCCCTTGGTTCCTGGCAGTCAACCCCAACCCTTCCGGTGTCATCTCCTCCCTTGCCTCAGCACTCCATTGCTCCATTTTCATCATTGTAAATAAATCCTGTCATTCTGAAAACTGCTCACTGCATTCAAGTCTTCTTGGTTCCCTGTTCCTTAACAAAATCAGGAAATGCAAGGGATTAGTAAGGATGACATGAGGACAGCTATGAAGAGCATGTAGAATGGAAATGAAGTTGGTCCAGATGACATACCAGTGGAGGCATGGAAATATTTAGGAGAGATGGCAGTGGAGTTTTTAACCAGATTGTTTAATAAAATCTTGGCTAGTGAGAGGATGCCTGAGGAGTGGAGAAGAAGTGTAGAAGGGTGTTGTGCAGAGCTGTAGTAACTACAAAGGCATAAAGTTGATCAGCCACAGCATGAAGTTATGGGAAAGAGTAGTGGAAGCTAGGCTTAGAAATGAGGTGAAGATCTGCAAGCACCAATGTGCTTTCATGCCGAGAAAGAGCACTACAGGTGCAATGTTTGCTCTGACAGTGCTGATGGAGAAGTACAGAGAAGGCCAGAAGGAGTTGCATTGTGTGTTTATGGATTTAGAAAAAGCTTATGACAGGGTGCCAAGAGAAGAGTTGTGGTATTGTATGAGGAAGTCTGGAGTGGCAGAGAAGTATGTGAGAGTGGTGCAGGATATGTACAAGGACAGTGTGACTGTGATGAGATGCACAGTAGGAATGATGATGCTGTCAAGGTGGAGGTGGGATAACATCAAGGATCGGCTCTGAGCCCTTTCTTGTTTGCAA
>OMMV01192681.1:0-11717 GCA_900302635.1 Chatrabus melanurus
TACACTGTATATAAAGCACAGAACTGACTCATGAGCAGATTAAAAATGGAAAATTCCATCTGATTTTATGTTGCTTTCCTTTGAAAGAACGTCTTCTACGAGAGCTGTCATGCTGGATCCTGTTTAACAGGGTATTTTCTCATTACTGCCACCTGTTGCAATGGAGAATATTGCAAAAAAAACAAACAGCGAGTATTAAAAAAAGCTTACTTTTGATTAAAGTGCAAGGTATCCATCCATCTATCCAACCATCCATCCGGGATACTTCCAGGACTGGGACATGTGGGGTCTACAAGGGAGCTGTTGTGATCCAGAGAGTGCCTATGGGTTAGGGGTTCATCATGTAGACGAAAACTGGGGAATGTCCACTTTAATGACTGATTTGACATCAAAGGACACACTGACTTGCCAATTATAGTCCATTTTACTGGGACTCCGCTTTTCACCTTTTGGTTATCTTTTGGTCTTTTGGTTATCATTGGTCCTTGTGGACTCTACTGGACTTTACATGTATGCGGTTGCTGAGCTGCAACATTTCTGCCTCTGCATGTTTGACAATTTCTTGTTGTGCTTTTGTTTTATTTCATTGTTTTGTTATTGATGTTGTGTATTGTAATCCAGATTAAAGCCTTGTCTGTTCTCTCTTGCATATGACTAATATAGACGTGGTTGTAATAAAATACTTTTCCCCTCCACCTTGATTTTATATTGCTACTGCTAGTAGAGCTGGACACAGTCTCACCACATCTAAATTTTTGGAATGTTAGTGTAAGGAAGGAGTAAGTTGCCAGCGATGACGTTAGCTTCCTGGCCATTAGTGCTATTCATGTGTGTTGGTTGTTCCGGCTGATGTATCTCTGCTCTGTCCTTTTTCCGAGGTGCTGAGGATGAAGATGCTGGGGCATCGCTGGCAGGCCGGGAGATGTAGCTGGAGGTGGGGATTTTCGGGGCAGGGCATGCGCTGGCTGAGTGTGGACCCCCTCGACGGTGTTTCCACTTCATAGGTTCTTGATCCTACCGGATGGCTGTTGGTCTTCTGGTTACTTTGACCACTGGACCTCATAAGCTCCTCGACACTGAGTCCTCCTCTGTCTGCGCATATTTGACAATTCTTTGTTGTGCTTTGTCTTATTTAAATTTTGTCATTATTAGTATGGCCACAGTAGATGGTTACCCCCTGAGTCTGGTCTGCTTGAGGTTTCTTCCTATAATAACTTTCATCAGGTAGTTTTTCCTCACCACTGTTACCAGTGTGCTTGCTCAGGGGTTGGGTAAGGTTAGACCTTACTCATGTGTAGTGCCTTGGGACAACATGTTGTGATTTGGCGCTGTATACATAAACTGAAATTGAATTGAATTGAAAGTATAACCAAAGCTATGAGCCATCATGGAGATTATTGTTTGGATTTTGGTGTCACAAGCTAAACTTCAACAAATGAATCCGATAAATGCAGCACTGTGGTTTATATGCACGAGTTTGTTATGGATGATATCACTTGAAATATTTAGATGAAAGCCATGAGGCACCTGTTGATTTGCATACATGCGATTGCATGATTCCTCCTTCTTCACTTCACCATCTCACATGACTCCGTGCTGCGTAATTGAGTCCACTCTCTGTAAGTGACCCAATCAAACACTCCCATGACGCCTCACCGGCAACGCGACTGACTGACTGAGTGGTGCCTTGTAAGTATTTAACCTCCTGCAGTGGAGACACGCGCACACACACACACAAACCCAATCACTCAAGTCAAGGCAGAAAATCTGATCGACTCATCCTCTAAAGGCAGTGCCAGTGAAATCAGATTACAGATGAGGGAGTCCACAATTTCCAGAGCACCGCATCAACCACAAACGCTTTGGCCTTGAAAACATACACCTCTCTCTCTCTCTCTCCCTCTCTTTCTCTGAGACACCCACGTTCACTGGAAGGGAAAAGTGATCAACAGGGAAAGTGATGGCTTTAGGTAACTTGAAGGTAATTAAGTCCAGCCCTCCTTGTCTGAATCGATGAGATGAGGGCTCGCAGGCCCGTCTCATGTTGCACTTTCCTGTTTCTCCACCTCAATTTTCCTTTATAAACGCAAACATTTGAGAAAAGCTTAAGGTTGTTGTTGAGGTGAATGAAAATCACTTTGTCCTTTAAGCGTGCATAAATCATCCAACATTGCCTCGTGATAATCTACAGCTCTACTGCAGCAGCGGCACAGATTCTCTCCACGAAGGCTGACGTGAACATCCTGCTTCGCCGCCTGTCCAGCCGCCCTGAAAGTGTCTGCCACATTGTTCTCCCACTTGAAAGTCGAGCAAAGCTTTGTCAGCATCCTCTCGTGCCGTCCTTTATCGTATTCACACGCTGTGCTGTATTTTTAGCCCGTCCAAGTTCGTTCCCTTTGTTCCGCCAATTCTTGAGCAATCTTTCAGACCCCCCACCTCTCCTCCTTCATTGTATTTTTAGACAAAGGTGAAAAATGGCAGACCTGATGGGGGGAAATATGAAAGTCCTTTCCCTTGATGAGGGCTGGGTCTCTCGAAGGAGAGGGAGGGGGGGAAGAACCTTGAGACTAAACAAGCTACGCCAGAGGATATATCTTCAGACACTGCAAATAATGGACACCATGGAATCGAGTCCAAATATTATTGCATAATTACTACTGTTTCTGTCACTGCACTGCCTGACAGAAACGTGATGTCTTCACTGTAGTGCATGAGCCAAACGTTCACCATGATGTTGACTCAGCTTAGTTGAGGACTGCAAGCGGAATCATCACAGATCAGGATGGTTACTTCCTGTCATGACGACGCATGAATGGATTTACAAAGGAGCATCACTAAAAAGGCTGTTGACAGAAAAAGTGGAGTATATTGTCGAACTAAAACTGTATTTGCGAGAAATGGTTTTTATGAAGGTTGCGCTGTGCATCGTAGCACAAATTGGACACATTGACTATAAATGTTTTGTGACTGCAGCTCAAATTGAAAATACATTTTTCTGCTTAAGATGGCTATACGTATTTTCTGCAGCATGGTGGCACAAGCAGTTATTGCTCTTGCCTCCGAAATAGAAGGTCCCCGGTTCAAGGCCACCAGTATCCCATTCTCCATATACATCTGGGGTTGCATCAGGAAAGGCATCCGGTGTGAAAAACCTGTGCTAAATCCACATGCAGACTGTACCAGATCTTCTGTGTTGACCCTGATCAAAAAACTGGAGTGGCCAAATGAAACTTGTATTTTGAGCCGAAACAACTCCTGTCCCATAGAGCTATTTTGCTTTAACCCTTTAATTATATTTACGTAGTCACTTCCGTAAACATCCAAAGTGCCCTCCCCATGTCTCTCTGTGAGGTTGTCGAGCCATGTGGATTTTTTCCAGCCAGTCAGCGAAGATCAAGCTATCTCACAGATAGTGACATCATGGCATCTGACCAATCAGCAGTGGCCCGGCCCAGCAAGGAACCATATATGGTAACTTCATTGACCTTGATTTGCAACACAAAATAGTTGGGTCATCTGGAATAGTCCCGTGGCCGTGGAGAGCAAAGTTTTGTTTCTCAATGGATTTGGCTTCTAGGATGGTAAAATAAGGAATTTGGCTCCCCTGCCCCTCGCAAAAATGTGGGCAGAAGTCAAAACTTCGCTCCCCACATTCAAGGAACTATTCCAGATGACCCAACTAAAAATGAAAAATTTTGAAAAAAGTCACAAATGTAAAATAGTCTTGTAATATCCCCCAATAACTCTCTCGGGTTGATATTTTGAATTTCCAAATATTTAAATGAGTGCCCTGTAAAGGATTAAGTTAACATGTTTTACAACTTTTTGGCACGCTAATATGGGCCTCCAGGGGCTTCATGTATAAATGATCTGTATGCACAAAAACCACCTTTTCCCACAGATGAACTGGTATTTATAAAGGAATAATGTGGGTTGAGACTATTCATGCTTCACATCATATATACACATTTTTCAGGTCAACCCTAACATCAGGTCAGGTGTGAGAGCATACACTGGTGTTGTACTTCACCGCATCTGCCGCACCGTAGACTCAACCTAGGGCCTGGTTGGAAACCACCCAGGAAGCCAACCGGCCCAAAAGTAGCCATCTATCTGCTGCAGCTAGGTGAAACAGGGACGGGTCATTATTCCGAAGGTCCATTGGTCCAAAGGGTTAGGGTTATTGAAATCCATTTTGGGTTAGGGATTTTGAAATCCATTTTGCAAAATTTGAACTATATTTTACTAAGTTTGAATTGCATATAACCATTTTTAACAATTTTCAGACCAATGGGCCCTCGGACCACTGGACCTTCGTAATATTGACTAGTCACCGGTGATATATGGGCGTTCCGTTGGCTTTTTACCGTTTCTGGGACTCTTTGCACTGAGACACCTGCGTGATGGATCATGCTCAGTAAAGCGTGCCACGGGCCCATTATGTCGTAGCTGATATTCCGTCACAATTTTTGACACAAAGTCATTCCAGAGTTACCTAAGGATCCAACATTCATTCTGCCCAGTGTTGGCTGAGAGACAATGTACCATTTTGAAGCCACCAATGTATTTGTGTGCATCTATAATTTTGTGTCCACATGCAACAGTTCACGAGGATTTCACTGCACTGGGTTACTTGTGCTGTACATGATCTTTTTGGACTCGGAGGAGCCAATACAGCCAGACACTTTTTTCCTCCAAGTTTCTGACTTGAGGTAAAGAAGGGGGTGTGGGTTGCTCCAAGAATCCATGTTAAGGCGACCGTGTTTCATTTCCTGGTGCCTGCCTTAGTTCCCCTTAAATAGCATTACCTGTTGAAGCCAGTTAAATCACAGACGGCATGATTAGAAGGCCACTGAGGACCCGGAGTCTGGGCAGCAAAGTACGGACTAGCCTTTAATTCAATTTATCTTTATAAACATACACATCTGCCTTTGATTTAGCACAAATTTTCAAGATGTCTTTTACTGCTTTGACAGAAATGTTTGGGCTCAATTTACTTTGTAAGTAAAAAACACTCACTCTGTCCAGAATTATATATATCTGGATATTGATCATTTTTGCTCATAATAAGGCCTAAAGGTAGTGAGTGCTGCATAAAACAGAACATAAACTATAGTTCTAAAGGTTCATTAATGACCATGATCAAACGACAACTGCATTAACGAGGCTGATGTGAATTTCCTGGGTCAGTTCATGGTTAATGAGGATATATGTATGCCTTATGAATGTATTGCGGTAGAAATATAAACTATAATATTGATGAATAAGTGTGTTTGAGCTCATGACATTGTTCAGAAATCCTTTGAGCAGAAGATTTTTGCATTACCTTCAGCAAAAAACTGAAACTTCCATTCCAGGACAGATTGTTTGCATTTGAAACCTCACTTGCATCTTTGATGTCAAGTTAGCCTCAAGCATTGACCAGAGTAGTTAGCTCAACGGGATAAGGAGTTGGGCTGTCAATATGTAGACCTGGGTTCGATTCCATCACGCTGCCGTGTTCTTGGACAAGCCGCTTCGTCTACATTGTTTCAGTCCACCCAGCTATAAACGGATACCAACCTTGGCTGAGGAAGAAACCTGTAATGGAGTGGTGTCCCATCCAGGGGGAGTTGTAGACTCTCATCCCCTTCATGTTACAGAGTCCAAGGATAAGCACTGGCACCAATGGGCCTCAGTGCCTATATAGGACTTCTTCTATTGACCAAATGCTAATTTGTGATTATACCTTCAATATAATCATGAGCTTTGTCAGGCTGGGGCTGACGTTTCAGAGCAGTATCCAACATATCACAAAAGAAGTGTATCCTGTTTTGTTTTTCACCACACTGGGACTCGCAGAGGTGAAAGGAACAGATGGGAGCTGGAGGACATCAGCTGTGTCCCGTTAGACAGGCCACCATGCTAGCCCTTGTCACACGCAGACTCCACTCATGTCTACATTCCCAGGTCATGTTCTGGAAGTGAAGGGTCGCGCCCTTTCACCTCCACCCCCACCAATAAGGTAGGAGCCAAACACGATGTAATTACAGCCATTTAGCGGGGGAGTAGCCGGAGCACTGGCAAGTGGTCTGCAGTCTCCTGTGCCAGGCTGCTCCACCAAGAGTCATGACCTACCTTTGTCCACCACCCATTGCTGGGACTACTGAGCCATAAGCCAACAAGAGGTGTTTTTTTCACCACAGTGACTAGATGATATGAATTAGTACGATGGGTCATTCCTTTCAAACTCAACAGATGGGTGTTGGGGCCCATCTCAGAAAATTTTCAAAAATTATATGTTGATGATGTGTGAAGATTCTCAAATTTTAAAATTAACTGGGGCAACATTTTCCGAGCTAACATTCATATTCATGTTTATTGTGTTTGATGAACTAGTAATCACTAAAGCTGCAATTTGGTTAAATGCAGCTGCTTCATTATGGGAAGTTGGCCATTGTAATTTGCGATCCAGGATTAACTAGTCTTTTTTTTTAATACTTGTCTGTCAACAATTACATAAAAAATTTAAACGAGAATGAATAAAATCACTTCAGCTGTTCTGGCAAACCCTCTAAGTGGTGATTAAAAGCAGAATGCGACAAAAGAGAGCTGATTGTCCGCTTTGTCCCCGCTAACACATTTACACGATCTCAGACACAGCTGGGAAGCAGACAGTGAGTTTCCTTCTCTTAATTTAACCGAACACACATTTAAGATGTGATCATAAACATGTATTCACATTTGTCTCAGACGAAATTGGTATTATAAAAGCAGTGATTTGATTAAGTGCAGCTTGTTTTGCACTGGGATGTGTCACCCAGCTAAATGGTGTCATTTATAGGCTGCACTCAACTGCTTTGTTTTCTTCTTGTTATAGATCAACATCAACAACAAAAAAGTATAAATGAGAATATCTAAATAGTCAATTCAGCTGTGCAAATACACAGAAGTGATGAAGAATAAAAGGTCAGGTCTGGGAACATATGCTGGTGCCACGCGTCACAGTATCCACCACACTGTGGAACCACCCCCGGTCCTGGATGGCAACCATACCTCCCGCAGTAAGGTGAAACGTGGGTGTCCCCTTGGACTTTTCCATTTACTGGAGTCCCCTACACAGAGGCACCTGCATGCTGGATCATGCAAAAAGAAGTGTGCCACATGGTCAATTAGTACATCTTATCTGAGTCTCCCTAAGTAATCATTCATTTGACACAAAGTCATTGCAGCAGTGCTCAAGGACTCTCTGGAGAGACCCAGTACCAAAGACATCCAGTCATTGCATTGGGCCACTAGTTAGCATCGAAGTTAGCATCACAGTTGATGAGTTGATCACATCAGTGTCGATTCAACTCTCTACAAGTGTAGTTTAACTCTCTGAAAGTGTGATTTTAACCCTGACCATGATTTAAATAGACAGCGCTTTTGCATCTGAAGCAGAATCTCAAAATGCTTTACAACGATGCCTCACATTCACCCACACACACCAATGTCAGCGTGCTGCCATGCTCAACTGCACAGCAGGAGCAAATTTCCTAAGGTCTGACGGGGATATGAACCAAGGATCCTCTGGTCTCAAGCCTACCGCTTTAACCTCTAGACCATCACTTCCCCAATTTGATTAATATTGGTTCTATCACATTGCTGTTGCCTCATAACCAGAAGGTTATTGGTTCACACTCAACCTTAGACACAGACCTATTGTCAAGGCTGGTTATTCATTGAGAGATGACTGTTTGGCAACTGTGACAAATGCATTTTTAGACAACTGCTAGATGAATTTGGCCAAATTTTTGCCGACATTGGGGTGACATATTTGCCACTTTTTGACAACTGTTTAACGAATTAGGCGACCACTGGGCATCTTGTTGAAGAATATTTGACGAATATTCACTAAGGATAACTTTGTCATTGTAGTAATCCACAATGAAATATGGAAAGGCACTCTCATAAACAGCATAAAGGAAGAAAGAACATCATAGCACACAGAGACATGAGGACAAAAACGTAAAATCCTAAGAATGATAAAATGGTAGTAAATAATAAGTAGGCAGCAGCATATGAGGTATTGCACATCTGAATAATCTGTGTTGCACCTTCAGTCCATATCAATGGCTGTTTAGTGTGTGTGTGTGTGTGTGTGTGTGTGTGTGTGTGTATAAAGTATTGCACATCTAGTCCATGTCAGTTGTTGTTAGTTAGTGTGTGTGTGTGTATATGGGGAGGGGTGACAGAGGCTACCGCTCTGGGAAACAAGCTGTTCCTCAGCCGTGCAGTCCGGGTTTTGAAGATGCGGTATCTTCTTCCAGAAGGTAGGGGAGCAAACAGAGAGTGTTCTGGGTGGGTTTTGTCAGTAGTGATGGATCTTGCCTTCCGCTGCAGGCGGTCAGCATAGACAGAGTCCAAGGCTGGGAGCGCGGCTGTAAGTTGTTAATTACTCGCTAACGACTGGTGACCACATTTCAACCATGATCCGACCTTGTAGGAAATGAAGCGAATCGGGCGACTGAAACAGACTGGGGGCGGGGTAAAAAGGCAAGTAAAAAGACTAGTTAGAGAATAGTTAGAGACAAGTTAGTGAAAATAAGCAGTTGTTCATTCGCCACTAGGGTTTTGAACATTTTCAAAATCCACAGGCGAATGAAGTCGAGGCGAGCAACTAATTAGATAATGGTGATACTGAATCCGACTGCTTAGAAAATAATTTCAGACCACATTGAGACCAAGAGCCGAACTAAATTGTGTTGCAAGGTCTTTCTTAATTCCTATGTCCTCCTACAGGCATGCAGGACGGTGTCAGTGTGTGTGTGTGTGTGTGTGTGTGTGTGTGTGTGTGTGTGTAGAAACATTCTTGTGAACCCCATAACTCATTAATAATACATGGTAGACGCTTGATGCTTATACCATAGGTATCCCCTAGGAAGTCGATAAACTGATATGTTAGATTGTTTGTAACACATTTTTGTATATTAATGGTGACAAGGTAATTGTTGTGTCCAAACAACTATACCTTTAAATCTGAACAATGTAAAAGTACTCTATGTAGTGTCAAAAATACATTTTCAGTCTCAGAAAGTTAACATTAAAGAGTTAATGTTTTGTCACTGTTGAGCAGCCGTACTGCTCTGTGTACACCTGATCCCGTCAGATCTCAGAAACGGAGCAGACTAAGTCCTAATTAGTATTTGGCTGGAGACCGTTTGTGAAGACTGTCTGTGTTTCTGCATGTACAAGTACAAGTGAAGTTGTCAGGAAGGGCATCCAGTGTAAAACCCGTGCCAAATCCTGATGCGGCTTTGTACTGGATCCGCTGTGGCGACCCCAAGAAACTGGGAGCAGTTGAAAGACGAACAACAATGTATCACTGTTGAAAGTGTAACTTAAACTCAGACTGACAGTTGATTTAACACTGAGGATTTTCTGTGTAGTGAGACACAAACAAATGCCGGATTTGGTACGAGTGCCTGGAAGCCGGATCGTACGATACTCAGGATCTCGTCCCTTTGGTGGAAACGTACCTAATGTGAGGACACCCTGGAGACAGTGAGATGAGTGTTTATAGCACCTGTGTGTGCGTGCATGCGTTTTAATCACAGCGTTCCTTACAGATCAAGCGTGTGGAAAATGGAGATGTGATGCACTATGACACGTGCTGCACCATGCACAGCAAGCCACAACCACACCACAGATCATTAGGGTGTTATCAGTGGCTGCATCAAAGGACGGGCTGAGAGAAAAGTGTAACAAATCCTTGCTGCTTTGAGTATGATAAGCATCATTTATCACAGAGAGTGCTTCTGGCCCATTAACAACCACGGCGCCATTAGCACCATCTGCTCAGCTTTTATTATGCCCTATCAGCCCACATCTTTACGTTTGTAAGAGGAAATCATTAAACATTGTTTGTGTGAAAGGGATGCAGCTTTTAGGATATCTGTCTCAAATAGCGAGGCGATGTTCTCTGGGGTCTGCTGAGGTGCAGATGAGGAAAGTGTTTTGATTACCATTCATAACGGCAACTAAAAGCGGAAAAAAAAGATTTGAAATGTTGCTCACTTTATTTCAATTTCTTTCCAGCTTCTGTTGTCATATGATTCTTTGGAATTGCTGTGGATGTGCCGGTCCAGATGAAAGTCATGTAAGTAAACGATGATACCAGCCAACCATTGCATTCACTGCTAGCACAGAGACAAAAGCAGCTGCGCTTCATTTACAGGTAAAAGCCGTTTTATGCTTCTGTGTAGGTATGTGCAGTGATGGCCAAAGCTAACCTAAAAGTTAGCTTCAATAACCACTAATCCGCCAACTGTGATAACGCTAAACCAATAAACCGCTAAAGCTTGTATCGAAATTGAGAGACGACCGTTTGGCGACTGTGACAACTAAATTTTTAGACGACTGCTAGACAAAGTTGACGTTTTTGGCGAACCGGGCGACCGTTTTCTACTGACCACGGTGGAGCGACTCCTGGGCAATATTATTGTGTGTATGTGCGCGCGCGAATCCCGTTTTCTCTTGCACGTGCGCTCACAGTGTTGTTATTGCACATATGTTATGGAGATATTTATCGTATTGAGAAATTATTGACTTGCAGCTATTGGAATATTTATTGATTTACGGGTGAAGATACAGAAACGCCCATGATGAACCCATCCCGCTGCTTTTCTCTGTGTGTATATGCATGCGTGGTATCTTTCTCTTTTTCCTCTCTCTCTTTTTCGCTGAAGTGCTTCTTTAAAAAAATATGTAATTTTTAGGAGATGACTGAAATAGATCAGGGGGGCGGCTTGGTAGTGGTCTATTGAAGTCTCCTTGGCGAGTAAAAAGACTAGTTAGAGAATAGTTAGAGACAAGTTATCGAGAATAAGCAGTCGTTCATTCGCCGCCAGGGTTTTCAACATGTTGAAAATCCGCTGGCGAATGAAATCGAAGCGAGCAACTAATTGGTGAATGGGGACACTGATTCCGACTGCATAGAGAATAATTTCAGCCTAAATTTAGACCAAGAGCCAAATTAGACGAACGGCCATTCCTTTCACTCGCCAATCGGTCGCAAGCCCAGTGAGATACGGGCTTCAAGCATTTAGCTGAAGCTACCTATAGCTGCTAACTGTGAACCTTTATGAATTTAGCTTTGGCTTGGTTTTTTTACTCTAAAACCCTGAAAAACCGACCTAAAGAGCTGAAAATTTAATATGTTGATGCGTAACCATGAAGGTTCCCAAAAATGTTTAGCATGTCAATGATGATCCAGGTGTACAAATGAGCAATTTAAACAGTCGTTTCATTCAACATACAGTTTATTCACAGTACAGAAAGTATTAAACCAATAAGAAATATTCAGAAACAAAAACACACATGGAAAATAATTTTAATAATCTAATTACCGTAAAGTTCCGTGTATACGGCGCACTTTTTTTCACGTTGGGAAAGATGAAAAGTGGGGGGTGCGCCTTATACACGGGAACAATAGAATCGCGCCAAAAATTCCGACATACACGTTACACGTCACTTAACATTTGTCTTTTGTTTATTAAACAAAAGACCCGAGCGCCCCCGCGGGCGGGGGCTGCCGTGTTTACAACAAAAAAATCCGTTTAAAACCATGCTAATCATTTAGCAACCGATACATATTGCATGTCCACTTAACGGTTAGAAACTCTACTAAAAGCCCAAATCAACCATTTGTACCTTCACAAAACACAATTCCAACAAAGAGCAAAAAAGTAAACAAA
>OMMV01192705.1:0-13020 GCA_900302635.1 Chatrabus melanurus
CTAACATGGAAATCAATGGGATATGTTAAGTTTTAAAAAAGGCACTAATTAAAAATGATCCTGGAGCTGCCTCAATATCTAAGTCCTTTTTCTGATATCCTGCTGACAAACAAACCACCAAACGTGTTGTTAGGTTTGATAATAGATTATATTTTATTCGCATGCATTAGCTTTGACTGATGTGTGTGTGTGTGTGTGTTATTTCATTGTTGTACCTCTTTATTTTTCAGTTTTAAGAAAATAAAAATAAAATTGGGTAAGGTGTATTCTTTTTCTCTGTGCGTATCGTTCTTCGGGACGACTGCTGTTGTGATTTGGTGCTCTATAATTCATAATCATGAACAATTTCTTAAGGTCAATTTTTCTCTTTCAGTTGTATCCTCTCCTTGCTTCCTACCTCCTCTTTCCTCCTGGTGATTCCCCTCTCTGGTATTGCGCCTCCTCTTCCCCCCCTGCACAGCTGCTGCGCCATCTACGGGCAGCCGTGGGTTGTTTTGGACAGGTTTGGCTGTTGCCATGGGTGACTGCATCCTGGAGGTTTGGGTGGGCTTGCAGAAGTGGATGATGGTTGCTGTCTCGCACACACACACCCCGCCCACAGAAAAGATATGTGGGGCAAAAATAATCACTGAGAAGGGGCAAAAATAAAAAGAAACAATTAACTAAATGTGTGTGTGTTGGGTGGGGACTGAAAATTTAGCTTCAAAATGCAAGTGGCAAAGGAGAAACAGAGTTCATCTGACATGGGAGGGGATCCCCTATTGTTAAAAAAATCTCCAATGGTGAGGCACAAATTGTGGCAATTTTCTGGATCTGGATATCTGACATTAAGAATATTCAGCAAAGAAAAAAAAGCGCAATAACACAAAAACAGCATAGAATGAAATGTCCAAATCGATGAAAAGCCATAATTTAATCGAGGAAAGTTTGTGTGTAAAGCGGGAACCAAAAGTTCCTAGAAGTTAAATATCTGACATAATGAAGATGCATTGCTGCGTCTTGTCCACTTGGCATCACATGTCCACCATGTTGTGAACTAGAATTACATTTATCATTGTGCAATGCAGTGAATCTAATTTTATCTGGAATTTTTGTGGATTTTGGGAATAATTGGCCACTGATGCTATAATGATGATCAAAGAAGCTGTCATGTAGTTCAATTCAACGTCCGACCATCACAATCCCATACATACATACATACATATATATATATATATGTATATATGTATGTATGTATGAAGCTACCTCAGACCAAAATGCTGTTTGTGTTGTATCTTTGCAGGTCTCAGGCTGTTGACTTATTTTGCTTAGATCTGGTGTTTTGTGTTTTCTGCAGCCTGGCCTGCAGCTGTGGCAGTTAAAAAGCTATTGAGGGAATGACAGGCTCGGCTGCCAGTGTCTGTTAATAAATGACCTCTTACTGGAATTAGCAAACAACCTAGAGAGAGAGAGAGAGAAGAGGGGTGGGATAGAAAAGAAAGAGGGATGGAATGAGTTGGAGCAAATGTAGAAATTGTTAGCAAGATTCAGATTTGTTTTCTGTTGCTGTATACCATAAACTTGTTTGTTTGGCTTTGTGATGAAACGTTCTTTTTACCTCCGCTGAGGAAGTGATGTTTTTGTTGCTGTTAGCCTGTGAGGTAGTTGGTTTGATTTTCAGTACTATATCTCAAAAGAATATGAATACATTTCAAAGAAATTTGGTGGAGAGGCAGATCGGATCAAGGGGCGTCTCCTGCCATTGATCTTTGATCCTTGATCCTGATTCCTTTGATCCTGATCCTGATTCATTTGATGGTTTATTCAGGATCAAAGGGCAGAGCCTGAATTTGGATACAGATCGTTAAATTAAGGAGGAATCCTGATTAGTTCAGCAAAACAGACACACGGCAATGAAAACAATCTAAATAGCAAGGTTCAAATATCAAAAATCAGGATCAAAGGTGAGTGACCAGGATCAAAGGCCAACAATAAGAATCAAAGCTCAGGATTAATCTTCAGCCATCAGGATCAAAGCTTAGGAGCAAAACCTTGTGATCAGGACCAAAACCCAGCCAATCATGATCAAAGCTCAGGATGAAAGATCTGGATCAAATAGAAGTTTTCAAGATCAAAGATAATGATCAAATTTCAGCCATGCGGATCAAGGGTTAGGATCAAAGCCCTTTGATCAGGATCAAAGGTCAGACAGTCAACATCAAACCTCAGGATCAAACATCAGGTTGAAATGTGAGTGACCGTCAAAGGCCAACAATGAGGATCAAAGATAAGGATCAAAGATAAATAAGCTAAATGGGGCCTTATTATGTCATCAACCTCTTCTAAACAAATGTTTTGAAATGTTCTCCTTGATTTGCCCCTCTGAAATTTATAGTAAAACACAAGTGAATGAATGGTAACAGACGGTGCAGTGTGTCACGGACATTGCTTCTTTTTAACCTTCTCTTGCAGTTATTTCAGGAATTGGATGTTTTGCTGTTCCTTCAATGGGGTGGCTCTCTCTCTCTAGAGCTCATATTTTCGTATTTTTTGTTTTGATGACACTCAGCATGCTGTCGGTCCTCAGGTTCACCTTTCGTCATCGTGTGCTGCAGCCACAGGAAGACTGACTCAGCTGTAAGGAGCACAGCTTTTCACATGTTATGATTATTACCCGTCTCACTGATGTCTTTTCTCTTTTCTGTCCTGTGTCTGCAGTATCTTGTCATCGGTGGGGTCTCAGCTCGACCTGAGGACGCTGCGAGCCGTCAGAGTGCTGCGACCACTGAAGCTGGTGTCTGGGATTCCCAGTAAGTCCTGGGCTTTTTTTTATGTGCACCATGTCTTATTTGTGAAAAAAAAAGCTTTTGTTAGCACACTTTAATTTAAAGGTCACATGGTTTCACTGACTGAAATGCAAGTAGAAAACCTTCGGAATATTCTTGTAAAGGTCGATAGGAAATATAGGGGAATACTGTCAAAAACACGCATCATCAAATGTAAGAAATGTCGTAAAATTAGTCCTTACTTGGGTTTAAATGTCTCTATAAATCTATTATTAACGTTATATCATATTATTATTATTATTATTATTATTATTTAATAACATAAAGTATGTTGTAAATTTGTTCTTGTAGTCCTTCCCAGGAAATGTGCTGCAAAACTAACCCAATGCATTTCATTAAAATGGCTACAAGAACAAATTTACAATTTGCAAAAACCTATGTCCAGATGTCTTGGCTCCGCCCCTTTAAAATGTAATGGTAACTATTTAAGACTAGTTCCAGCATTTTTTTATTGAGTTTCATTTTTTTTAAACTGTTCAAGGCTAATCTTGCAACACACACACACCACCACCATATCCAAACAAACAAACAAAAAACTAATAATTTTGTCTCACACTATGTCATACTGTATGCCCACATTTTGTCGCTGGAATACTTTTTCACGATGTTTCTTTTTCACGATCCTTTCTTGAAGGGGGCAGTTTTTCTTTTTCACGATCCTGTCCTGAAGGGGGCAGTTTTTCGTTGCACTTGCCTGAAATCTGATTTTCTCATGAGCACCAACGAGCTCAGTTTTCTGTATCACAAAATAAATGCACCAATCACAGCAGAGCCCGGATTTGAGCAGGCCAATCCTCGGGGTAGGCGGAGCTCCAGGACTAGTTCATTTGCATTTGCTGCATTTTTTTAAATTGATGGACCAGGAAAGGATGTGCATCCACATCTTCAGCAGTTTGGTCAACAATTTCAGTGAAAAAGCTAGATAAGACAAAATATTGTTTGTGGAAAATTATTTTTATATACCTTAAAATATCACAGGAGATTATCTTTAATACGTTTAATGGAAGATCGGCAAGTTCCAATCATTAAGTCGATTGTATTATTATGTTATTTATCACAATTTTTAAAAAGTTTCATACATCCTATTTCACATTTTGAGAGAATGAGTTAATTTATTTTAAGTAATACTGACAATCAAACAGTTGAACATATTCTTAACTGTACTCCTGAGGATTTTGTTTGTTTTTGTCCTCCAGGCCTGCAGGTGGTGCTCAAGTCTATTATGAAGGCTATGATCCCCCTGCTGCAGATTGGGCTGCTGCTGTTTGTGGCCATCCTCATGTTTGCCATCATCGGCCTGGAGTTCTACATCGGAAAGTTCCACACAACCTGCTATGATGAAAACACAAGTAAGGAACAAAAAAAGAGATATCGATATTTTGCCAATAGCTACATGACAATGTCGCATGAAAGCCTCGTGCGGCTGGTTTACAGAAGATAATTACAAAAACCAGTTTTTGGAACAAACAAAGGCAATCAAAGCGTGCGTGACGTCACACTGGAGCTACAGTTTGGTCTTATTGCGTACCACAGCCAACATCATGCAAATCGAACACACCGTTTCCATGGCATCAGTACATGCTGATGAATGTGGGAGGGTCTTCAAGAGCATCAACTCCCCACCCTAAGAAAACAAAATCTAGTTTGTCAGACGGCACATGGGAGGCTGTAGCATAGATTTCATAGGACTTGAAACGTTAATTGAAGCTTGTAACTCCTTCAAAGTTGTCACGGGTGTCTTGGTGGCTTCCCTCACGAGCCTCTTTCATGTTCATTCACTCAGTTTTTGAGGAAGCCCTGCTCTAGGCCGATTTGTCATACATACTGTGCCACACTTTTACTTGTTCATAATAATTGATTTAACTGAACTCAGAAGGATATGTAAGATCAAAGGGATATGTAACACTTGAAAATAACTGTCGACCATTTAGCTGGTGGCTTGAATAAAGAAGGTGTAGCACACATCTGACCTTCAACAGCCCAGTACCAATTGTCCACTTACATTTGCTCCCTTAAAGGGGCTTCAAATGAGACTTTACGTATTAATATAACAGCAAACATCTATTTTCTATGTAAAGGTTTAGTGGCATAATGACAATCTGTGCAGAGAGTGAAGTAACACTCCCTCTGTGTTTGTTCTTATCTGACCTTTTCTGTCCTCTCTACATTCCCAGTCTGGCCAAAAATGCACATTTACTGCATGCAATTCCTGAGTATTCACATTTAGTGCATGTGAGTCTGGCTCTGTGAAACTATTGCCCCTCCCCACGTTTATAAAGAAAAGAAGAAAAAGCAACTTACTACTCACTGCATAGCTGTTGCATTTTTCTCAAGACAGCAGCAATTTTTTCTTCTTCCAGAAATTCCTCCAAAAACCACATTTAGGGATAAAAATGGCTCTGACCAAGAACATGGTCAACAATCAACATATGCCTGGATTTTCTCACATAGAGAGCCATTAGACCTGCTAAAAGGCTCCAACTGCCGTTCCTTCTGGTCGGTACGGAAAAGGGAGGTTTGGGGAGGAGTGGCCGAGGACTGAAGCTTTGTTTTAGTCCTGAAAAATGCAACAAAAAAAAAATCCTTCATTGCTCCTTTAAATGTGGGGACTATATCAAAAACAAACAAGTAAAGCTGTACTTCCTGCAGTGTTTTAACTGATTTACAATCCAAACATCAATGCTGAAAGTAGTACTTACTGCTCATTGCATAGCTGTTGTATGTTTTTTCAACATGGTATGAGTGAGAGTGTGACTGTTTGTCTGTCTATATGTGTCAGCCCTGCGATAGACTGGCAGCCTGTCCAGGGTGTTCCCTGACTCTTTCCTAATGACTGCTGGGACAGGGTCCAGCCCTCCTGTGACCCTTAACTGGAATAAGCAGGTTCAGAAAATGGATGGATGGATGGCACACAGCAGCAATTTTTTTCCAGAAAGTCCTCCAAAAACCACATTTAGAGGATAAAAATGGCTCTGACCAAGAACGTGGTCAGACAAGAATCAACATAGACCTGGATTTTCTCACATAGAGAGCCATTAGACCTGCTAAAAGGCTCCAACTGCTGTTCTTTCTGCTCTGTGCGGAAAAGGGCAAGAGAGTCTGGCTGCAGATCTCACCTGGGAGTAAATCTCCTGTGTCAGTAAATCTCCTCTGAGGGTAAGGAAATCAAAATGGCAAAACCGCTTTACAAACTCCGAAGATGCTGATAAGTAAAGTACGGTATGTAAAACAACATCACAAACGGTGATATGGGTCCTTAGTCTAAGTGAAAACATCTGTGTTAAAATAAAAATAATACATTGGCTGGCATCATTTCCTTAAAGACGATGAAAATACAAATCCCATAATTCCATGCGTCAGATTGACGTCATTTTCTTACCCTCAGAGGAGATTTTTACTGACAGAGGAGATACTCCCAGGTGAGGTCTGCAGCCAGACCCTTCTCAAAAAGGGAGGTTTGGGGAGGAGTGGCCGAGGACTGAATCTTTGTTTGGGTCCTGAAAAATTCAACATCTAGTGTCAAAAAAAAAATCCTTCATTGCTCCTGTAAGAGTGGGGACTATATCAAAAACAAACAAGTAGAGCTGTAATTCCTGCAGTGTTCTAACTGATTTGCAATCCAAACATCAAAGCTGAAAGTCTGCTCTCTGAGCTCATATTTCTGATTTTCTTTCAACTCCAGTATGCTGTGATGGATGGCTATTTTCACAAAAACGTCAATCTCAATATATATGTTCCTATCTTTTATAAACTAAAGAATCCATTTGAGTGGCAAAATGTGTTTACGACCAACACAAAACAAGTTCTTGGCTTCCACATCACTGGATTTCTGTGCCAAAATGACGTTGCAGCACAATTAGATCTAAATAACTGGATGCGGCTTATACTCTAAATACCAAACGAGGGCACATGAAGACCACACTCAACCTAAATTGGGGTAGAATTTAGCTGACAGAGCTGAATGTGCTGCAGTGAGATGAACACAAATGAAGAAAACATCGTCAACAGTTTGACAACACTGTTGCTGCATTTAAAAAAGAAATGCACGAAGCACACAACGGTAGTAAGTCTTCAAAACTGATATTGACAACTGACCAAACGCCTATAAAGAAGCTAAAAAACTTTTGCCACTGGTCACATTTTTTTTCTTGCCTTCGGTGGATAACTTTAAGGGTAGAATATGATTCCCAGCACACACCATATTGTAAAATTTAAATGAAGTATGTTTTTGACAGTGGTATTTGCTGTAATGTTGGATATCTGTTTGGCTCTTTAGAAGAGGTTGTGGATGAAAACCCCTGTGGGACACAGTTGCCATCCCGGTTGTGTCCTAACGGCTCGACGTGTGAAGGCGACTGGCTTGGACCCAACTACGGCATCACCCAGTTTGACAACATCTTGTTCGCCGTGCTCACCGTCTTCCAGTGCATCACCATGGAGGGATGGACAGACATGCTCTACTATGTAAGTTATCCTGCCTGGAGTCAGACATTAATAAATCAGAACACAGTTCAAAATATTAGCCATTAAAAAAAAAGAAAAAAAGATGCGTGGTTAGAGACTAGTGCTGACCTGGAAACAACCGATTCAGCTAAAGCAGTGTGGATAGGGAAGGAAAAAATGGAAAATATGCAGGGCATGGCAAAAAACAAGTCTGAGTCATGGGTCATGCTCCTTTCTCTGCCCTTGACCAAAGCAGTGTGTCTTGATCTGGAGTTGGTCCGCGGGTGCGGGACTGTGGACTGTGGCTGCCCACAGTCCACTGTCCCGCACTGTGGCTTCATCACCAGTGATGAACGTTTTCCAGATATTACCGGTTTTCCGGGGTAAATTGTTAGTTGCGGTGAACATTATTTGTCTGACTAATGCATTTGACGAAAGTTGTGCCATCTAAAAGGGAACACAGCATAATATAACCACATTACTCAGGGCTGGCGTGACTGTATATGGTAACTATGGTTAGCATTCTCTTTCTAGACAGCCCAGCATTAATCAAACGCGACATGTGGATGCAGTTCAGCTCATTCACTGAATTCTGGCCAAAACATCTTACCATCCAGTGTTGAGTATCCCTATATCTTATACAGGTTCTGGGGACCATTGATGCTTGGTGCTTTTCCCTCGATTCTGTAGCGTGAAGCGGATGAGAGTCTACAACGCTCCCTGGATGGGACACAGGTTACTTCCCCAGTCAAAGGCTAGTGCCCCTTTACAGCTAGGTGGACTGGGATGATGCAGATATAGTGTCATGTCCAGGGACACCGATAGGTAGCGTGGCCGGGGAGCAAACCCAGGTCTACATATTGGTAGCCCGACTCCTTATCCCACAGAGCTACCTGCTCTACAATGTTGAGTATAAGAACTAACATTAATACAGTAATACAGTATGGAATTTTTAAATTAATGTTCATAATCTAGACATTTATTAAAATGCATATCAAAGTGTGGATATTTACTAACGTCATACAAAATTGTTGCAGACCAGGTGGCTCTGTGGGGTAGGACTACCAATATATAGGCCGGGGTTTGATTCCAGGTGTGCGCTAACGCTAACCCTGTCTGTGTCCTTGGGCAACATACTTAAATGCCATTGTCCCAGTCTACCCTGCTGCAAATGAATACCAGCCTTGGCTGGGAAAGTGGCCCTCGATGGATGCCACCTACCTCACATCATTCCATATATAACATTAATCTATTGAGTGGTCACTGAGATCTAGCTCCAGACAGACGGACACACAAAAGCAGTTTTAAAATTCCCATATGGGCCTTTTGCCCAGTGGTGGGTAACAGTTCATTTCAAGTAATAGTGCTGAGAAACAAACAGGTTAACAAACAAACTGAGGCAACAACATAAACCTGTTTTCGAGGAGTTAACGAAGCATAGTCTGAAATTTGGGTCAAAACTCCATGCGTTTATTTCCATCCACCTCACTCTCCATCTTTCTCAGTTTGACTTCCTTTACTGGGCTCCTTTTCCATCCCGTCCTGTAATCACTGTCTTTCTCTCTGCACCTCCCTCGTTTCCTCTCTCTATTCTGGTCCGTCTCGCTCTATATTTAACATCTTCTCTGATGGATGGTGGCTGACTTTCCCACTCACACGGGCAGTCAGGAGGAAACCAATGAAAGTTTAATAAAGAAGAACAGGCTGACTGCACTGTACGGGATAAAATCTAACAAAAGCGCTCCAGCTGCCAGCACATAGTAGTCAGCAGATAGCTCCATTAAAGCGTTACATAGGTCATAGTAACCAAACGTCCCGCAGTAACTTGATTTCTCTGATTGTCAGTTGGGTTTGTTTAATCGAACAGGGATGTAACACGGTGTCAGAGTTCAGCTGCTGCTGCTCTCCAGGCAACTCGATGTAATCAATGTCTGTGAAAGCAGAAGTGGAAATGTTAAGTGCGTTCCCGTGTTGTTTCTACACACAAACACAACGTTTCTGCATCCAGGTCTGGCTTTGAGCTGGAAAACAGGGCGCATCCACATGCATGTGTCCATCTTGGGTCTCGTCCCTTGTGTGGGAACAAGCAGAAGACATAAAGACACCTGGCTGTAGAAGCTCTCTAACATCTGACCATCCAGAGCTCAATGAGTGACCAAAATCTAGTCTGAACATAATAAAGTCTGAACTTTATGGGGAGTCGGTGTGGGGACGTTTTAGAGGATGTGGTAAGAAGCCTTGCAGCTGTATTTTGGAACACTTGGAAGTAATCCAGAGCTGACTTCCTGAGGTAGTCGAGTCAAGTCTGTGAGCATGCGCTGGTGCCGCGTGTCACTGCATCCACCACACTACAGAACACCGGGATGGCAACCACCCAGGTAGAGAACCGGTCCATCCCCACCTACAGAAAGTGACCATCTATCTGCGGCAGCCAGGTGAAACGTGGGCATCCCCTTGGCCTTCTCCAGCCACTAGTGTCCTCGACACTGAGGCACCTGTGGATCATTCCCAGAGAAACGTGACACATGGTCAAAATGTTGTAGTTGCCGCTCCCTCAACATGCAAAGTGATGCTCCTCATCTGAGTCGCTCTAAGTAACCGCTCATTTGACACAAAGTTATTCCAATGGTACCCCAGGATCCTCCAGAGAGATGTAGTACCAAAGACATCTAGTTGGTGCATTTTGTAACTGGTTAGCGTCCAAGTCTGACAACCATACACTAAAACAGGAAGCACCAGCAGCCCAATGACTTGGACCTTCATTCTCCTGCAAAGATCTGTGCAGCGACCTCATGAATCCATAAGCTTTTCCCAGGCATCTCCCAGTCTCAAAAGCCGAGGACCCAGAGGCATGAATGTCAGTGCCAAGATAAGTGAACGTCTCTCCAAGTTCAGCACTTTCACCACATACAGATACACTTCTGATGGTCGAGTCCAGGAAGTCATTGAAAGCCTGGACCTTAGTCTTGATCCATGGCAATTGCAAACCCAGACATTCCAATTCCTCGCTCAGCTTTTCAAGTGTTGCAATCAAAATGTCCATTGATGAGGAAGGAGGACAACATATTGCAATAATTCAGGCAAAAAGATGCAAATGCATGTATGATTATTTGTATTTCAGATTAGGTTACGATATGTGTTAGGCTGGTAACTCATTGAGAGACGACTGTTTGGCGACTGTGACGACTGAATTTTTAGATGACTGCTCGATGAATTTGGCCAAGTTTTTGGCGACATGTTTGCCACTTTTTGATGACTGTTTAACAAATTTGACGACCGCTGGACATCTTGTTGAAGAATATTTGATGAATATTTGCTAAGCAGCCGTATGTCTGTCGTCCTCAATTTGTTAATTACTCGCTTACGACCAGCGAAAATAAGCAGTCGTTCATTCGCCACCAGGGTTGTGAACAAGTTCAAAATCCGCAGGCAAATGAAATCGAGGCGAGCAGCTAATTTGCGAATAGGGATACTGATTCCGGCTGCTTAGAGAATAATTTCAGACTACATTGAGACCAAGAGCCGAATTAGATGAATGGCCATTCGTCTCACTCACCAATCGGTCGCACGCCCAGTGAGATACCGACTGAAGAAAGAGAGCCAAAATTCTCCATCACCTGTGGGACAAACCTGGATGGGGCAAAAATAACTTCTTTTGTCTGTATTGAGTTGCAAAAAAAAAATAAAAAAATCAGCTTTCCAATTCTTGACTATATTGAAACAGTCCTGCAAAATGGGTAAGTTAGCAACATTTTAAAAGTTTTTTTTATGAGATGTAAAACTGAACATCATCTGCATAGAAAGGGTATGAGATGCTTTCTAAAGTACTCATGGTGGGTCAGCTGGTCAGTCTAAGCACCTGTTTGTTGATCTGTCTTGCAGAGTAACGATGTGGAGGGCAGTGCCTGGAACTGGCTGTATTACATCCCCCTCATCATCATCGGCTCCTTCTTCATGCTTAACCTGGTGCTCGGTGTACTCTCAGGGTACGCTTGTATATGTGGTAGAATGTCATTGTCTTTTCTTTATTGTTATATGTACAGGTCACGGATTAAAGTGTAGTTTGCAGTCAGTTGTAATATGGTTTAGGTCATGACAGAGCTAGTCACCAGTCTCGATTCTCTAGCCAATTGCATTGCCAAAGGTTCCAGCTTTTCCATTTTGTTAGACTGAGCAGGTAAAATTTGCACTTTCAATCGCTGGTGTTACTGTAACATTATCCAGCATTCTCCAAACACCAAATTATCAAATATTTTCTGGAAGGATGATTGTCATCAATCCACAAGCGTTTCAGAGACTTGTAGAAGCCATGGTAACGAGGACTGATGCTGTTATTGTGGCGCAACACATTGCAAAAACACTTTTTCATTCATCTGTTAACCTATCTGTATTCAATTATCCTGTGTACTTCTTTGAATTTGGAGTTTCTCTTCATTTTTGTTCCTGTTTTATTCAAAACTAATATCTTCCCCAACTGTTTGTCTGTTTAAATTGAGATTTATTTTTATACAAATGTTACTGCAGTGAATTTGCCAAAGAGAGAGAGCGGGTGGAGAACAGGAGCGAGTTCCTCAAGCTGAGGCGACAGCAGCAGATAGAAAGGGAGCTCAATGGATATCTGGAGTGGATCTGCAAAGCAGGTCAGCACAAAACTATTTAGAAACCATGTATGAAAAAAATCGCAAATAAGTCCTGGTGCAGTGCATTAACTTCATGCTTTGTTTAATTATTGCAGAGGAGGTGATCCTGGCTGAAGAAGACACCACAGGAAACTTTGATGGTAAAGACGCCGCCTCTTTTACTCTCTGGTGTACATGTGCAAGTGACACAACAAGACAGTAAAATGACTCTACTGAGGCGACAAAGACTAATTTATGAAGCTCGGTCAGGTCTGAGAGCACATATTGGTGCCAGATGTCATTCATCCACCACATTATGGAACCTCCCAGGATCCTGGTTGGCAACCACCCACCCAGGGAGCATATACATACGTATAGCTTACGTTCCCTCACAATGCAAGTAGTATGCTTCGTCTGAGTTTCCCTAAGTAATTGGTCATTTGTCACAAAGTAAATCCAATGGTACCCAAGAATTCTCCAGAGAGACCCAGTACCAAAAATATCCAGTCGTTGCCTTAGGTCACTGGTTACAGTCTAACTTATGAGGACAGATATATAAACTGAAAGGAAAAGATAAATGAAATGCACAGACCTGGATGCTCTGTGAGCCAGGTTTCTTCCACCAGAGGTCAAACCGTGATACTTTGTCAGGGCTCCAGGCTTCATATACTGATGATAAAGGGAACCTTCCTGACTGGTATGTGACCTGCAGGGTAATAGGTTATCAGTCCAGGGAATGGCTAGCAACAGGATACAATTTCACTAATTTACAGTAATAAATTGACACTTTGCCCATTTTCAAAATGGTTGTATTATGGTGTACATCACAGCAGGGATGGGTAATACCAGTATACTGAAGATGAAGGAAATCCATCAAATGGCCACTGAGATGTTGGCCAAAGAACTGAAAAATTCTGCTTTATTTCCGTAAAATTGGCCATCTGCCGGCATTTTGATATAATGAGCATCAGGGCAGGTTTTGGTATTAACATCACACCGGATTTGAAGGAAATCCAATGAGCAGTCACTGAGATCTAGCTCCAGATGGACGGACAAACAGATGGGTAGATGGGCAAATCCACATACCGTAAGTAGTTCTAACATCTCACACACACACACACACACATATATAT
>OMMV01192708.1:0-11743 GCA_900302635.1 Chatrabus melanurus
TTAAACGCAGACAGAAGGCTCCAGCGAGGACAGAGAAAGGAGGAGGAGGCGGAGAGAGAGAGAGAGAGAGCCGGCTGCTCCTCACATCATCTGAAAGAAAATAAGACTGAAAAGCACAAAGAGTGAACAGGAGAAAAACAATTTCATCTTCTTTCATTCATTTATGTTTGGGGGAAAGAAGTGTTTCTAAGAGCGCCGCCAGTCTGCGGAGGATCCGCGCGCCGGAGCAGGAGGAGGAGAAACGTGGTGGGAGAACTGCATTTAAAAACACAAAGTGATCGGACGTACAGGAGGAAGGTTTGAAAGTTACCACCGGAGGAATAACAGGCGCATAAATCCGCGTCTCCGTGTGCGTGTTTTTTTTCCCCCTGCGGGAGTCGCGGGGATCCGCGTGGACTTCCAGTCAAGAGAAGAGCAGCCGTCAAATCAAGACACAAGTGTCTTCTTTTTATTCGTTTTCTTTCTGGAATGTTCGAATGACTATGAGGGCGGATTTACGTGACTGGGACAAGTTGTGATTTTTTTAAATTTATTTTTTATTTATTTATTTTTCTTCCCCACAGTGATGTTTGCTTTTTGAAAGCAAAACCGCAAAACCAAAGACTTACTTAAGGATCCAAAAGCTCTCACTTTAATTTTTTTTTTTACTCCTCCAATTAAAAAGAAGAAAAAAAAATACCTCATTATTTATTAAACTCGGAAAGTCAAAATTCTTTTTGACCTCCCAAAGGAAAGTTTTCTTTTTGTATTTGACTTCTGCCCCTCCGTCCTCTTTTTTTCAACACAATATTTCAGACACAAAGAAAAGGAATAACACCTGAGTACTTTTCGCACTATTTAGCCAAGGCTTTATCTTTCGCCTCCCTAAACAATGCGGATCGAAATCCTGCTTTAGAAACTATTCGGTGTGGATTATCACCGCTACAATTACCTCAGCTTGACCCCGACCTTCACAAAGTAAGTGCAACCTGAACGCATCCCAGCAAATTCTGCAGGTCTTTGGAAATGCAATTAGATTTGTGAATGGAGAAGTGGAACTCTGAGGCTGCTGACAGCTTCAACTTTGTCATATAGAGGACTTTAAATGTTTGCACTGTTCATGTATGTCTGCTTTTTCTACTTTCTGAAGAAGTTTTTTTTGTTTGTTTGTTTTGCAATAAATCACTCCATCTTAATTCATCATTTTGCATAACAAACTCTTGCAGTTGTTCCATTGTTTGGTGTAGAATGATGTCATTCTCTTAATAGAATCATAAACTGTAGTGATTTTAATATAAAAATATATAATTTTGCAAAGATAATGTCTATATTAACAAACAGCAATTATAATAATGCATTCATTATTATTATTATTGCGTGATATATTAATATATTATTTTAGTTATTTTTATTTTACTGTACTGACTGGAGTCAGGGTGCAGAGACAGAGAGAAAGAGACTTGGGTGTTCATGAATTGTTTTCTCCATCAGTCTGTGCTGCACATCAAAGTGCTGTTGAAGCCAAATGATGACACAAAATCTTTGGTGTGCATGAACTTGGTGTCCACCTGCACAGGATGGGGGCGATGAGGTTTAAAGAATAAATGGAGACACTTAACCTGACCTGAAGTGAAAAAAATATAATAATAATAATAATAATGGTGAGCAGACATCTATAGCTGCATTTTCCTCTGTGCAAATATTAAAAGAATGCTATGTACAGCGTAGTAAACAAACAAAAGTGGAATTGTGTTTAAAAAAAACTGAAAGGTGAATAAGGGGTCGTCATGTCTGCGGGGACACTCCCTGTGGAGCAGCAAGTCCACGCTTGGACCCCCTCGTGATCAGCCTCAGCAGCGCACTCTTCCGCCTATGAGTGCAACAGTAAAACACTCTGGCCATTTTCTCTGCAGGACATGGCCCTGTATAATTGGCCCTGGTAAATATCATCTGAATAATTTAACAGCTGATAATAGTCTCAAACAATGGATGGGAGGTTGCGGAGGTGAAACCGCACTGCAGACACCCAGCCTCACCGCACATTATACCTCCACCGCTACCACCACCAAGCGAGCATCTCTGCCTCTCCTCCTCCTCCAGCGCTGGCCGCCCCGTCACTCAGCCGCCCGCTGAGGCAGATGTCCCCGCTTCATCGTTAAGCAGCTCTCTTAAAAAGCAGGTCGTTCATTATGACCCCCGAGCCCGCCCAGTGTTTATTCAGCTCAACCACAGGTGCAGCAGGAAGCCCATAGTGTGCAAAATCAGTTTTTAATCGACCTTTGACGGTAAAATATAGTTGGGTTTTCATGCTAATCATCCTCAACATCCCAATTCTGTGTGTGCAGAAACTATCCTGCCATAAGTCAAATTTAGACCTGAAATGTCTTGTTCTCGACTTCACGAAAGCCTGTATGTGAGACACGCCTACTGAGCCAGTCTGTGCTTTGACATGCCTACAGCTTCTGTGGGATACAGACACAGAGATGCTCTTCCCCAAAAGGAAAGGGGGCGTGGCGAGCACAGCAGCTCCTTTCCATTTAAAGCAACAGGCACACAAACATTTTGTTTTATCAGAGACCTTAATAAGTTTTCAAAGATGCATCACTTCAGTGCCTATGGGGACGTTTTAGTGACAAACCTCTAAATCTGTTTATCAGACACCTGGTCACCTTATTAACGAACTGAAAAGGTGCACAAGATGATCACTTGAAGCAATAAAACTTCTTTTAGGAAGGAGCAAGAGGTCCATCTGCAGTGTACAACAAAAAAAATGTCACTCCTCCTTGCTTCACATGGGGCTTTTCTATTTATCAGCCGCTTGTTTGTTCCTGCTGTTTGAGGCCGTCTGTTGACATGACGCAATATTTTTATTCTCTTGCACACGCCAATGCTAACAGGACACTTTATCAGTGAGGCAATCCATCGTTTCACAGTGAAAACAGAATTTTCTTTGCAAAAGTCACCATTGTGTTGATTGCGTGCTGCAGGGTTTGGATAAAGCATGTGGGCATGTGCGCTGCATGCGCGTGTGGGCTTGGTGAATGTGTTTTGTGTGTGTGTGTGTGCACACACACGTGCATGTGTGGTAATTATTGTGATCTAAATGCGGGCAGTGCAGGTGAAACTGGCTGTCTCCTAATTAATGAGAGGAGCAGATGGCCTTGTGTGGGCGGGAACTGCAACAACAGCGAGCTGGTCAGGTGGTCAACACAACGCAGACACCTGGGCCATCACAAACACCACAAACCAAGCAGGTGCACACAAGCCAAAGACATCAGGCCTGTGTGAAACCGTGTGTGTGCGTAGGGCCTTCCTCTGAAAACGAAAGCGAATACAGTCAGTTCCATAAGTAATTCGACAGTGACACAATTTTTTAATTTTGCATCTGTATACCACCACAATGGAGGTGAAATGAAACCATTAAGATGTACTTGTAGTGTCGACTTTCAGCTTTAATTCAAGGGCTGAGAAGGATACAAATGAGGGAAGCCACCAAGACCCTCATTACAACTCTGAAGGAGTTATACAGGCTTCCATGGCTGTGACTGAAGAAATTGTGCATTGTGCAACTTTTGACTGTGGCTGCTTCATGGTCAAGTGGAACAGAGAAGAATTTTCTTTAAAAGAAAGCACATTTCAGCTACAGTTTGCCAAAGGGCACATGGGAGACTCAAACCTAGATTTGATTTGTGTTATTGTATTAAAATCCTTCTCTGCCTCGCTCCACCATGATGTTACAACAGACAAAAGTTGCACGATGCACAGTTCCTCCAATCAGAGCCACAGAAATCTATAGCTCCTTTAGAGTTGTAATGAGTGTCTTGGCAGCTTCCCTCATGAGTCCCCTTCTTGTACAGCCACTCAGTTTTTGAGAACTGCTTACTCCAGTCAGATTTACCATACAGAACCATACTATCTGTGTTCTTAATGATTGACGTAAATGAAGTCCAAGACATATTCAGTGACTTGAAAATGTTCATGTATCCATCCTCTGACTTGTCTAAAGAAAACTGGCTGTAAAAGTGAGGATTTATATTGAAAATATCTGTTATATTTAGTTTGTCCAAAATAGTTATGGGATCTGAAAATGGAGGCACTGTGTATAAAAAATGGCTGTAATTCCTAAATGGTTAATGCAAAATTTTTGTTAAACCGCTTGAATTAAAGATGAAAGTCTACACTACAAGAATATCTTGATTGTTTCATTCTAACTCCACTGTGGTGGTGTACAGAAGTCGAATTGCAAATATTTTGTCGCTTTACAAATACTTATGGACCTGACTGCATAAAATGTTATGTCTGCGTATCAGTGTGCTTTCAGGTGTTTTTGAGTTATTTGTGAGGACACAAAGTTATTTCTCCAGTCCATTTGTGTCACGCGGATTTAAATTGACTTCTGCGCTTTTACAAGTGAACCCAATTCCGCTCTAATGCTGTTCTATTGCCACGCAAGCAAGAGTTCAAATTTGTGTTTTCAGCCTTAAATGTGTCCTTTCTGTGTTGTGTCTGTGCGTGCTCCCCAAATGGTTTATGCACAATGGCTCTTTGGTTAATGTTGCAGCAACAAATTGCCAGGATGACAGCTCCAGCAGCCAAAGAAGCCATAATCGCTGGTAATAGGAGCGCTGTTGTCATTGCACTGCAGTTTATGAGTGTGCGTATTCATGGAGGCAGAAGATAGTAAGACCAGTTTTTAATGGAGAGACAGTGAAGTGGTGGACTTTTATGGGTTGTGGCTTATGTTGTTATTGCAAAGTGTTCAGGATGACAGTTTAAGTCACAGGAAATAGGAAGATAAGGGCATCTTTTGCTTCTGTGATGTGACAGGTTTCTAAGCGAAATGTGATATTTGTGCGGGATTTCGTGATGGGTGTGATTGATTTCAACCACGTGGGTGCGAGTCAGCAAGCGTGGACTCTGGAGGAGGAGCATGATCGGGAACAGGATATTTTCAATTTCACCTGGAAATGAATAGATTTTAACACGTAAGATTCAACCGTAGCACTGTGGGAAATGGAAATTATTTTGTCTGCCGACAGCCGTACACAAATAGCTGACCTGTGATATTGCGCCGTGAGCTGCTGCACCCTAGCAAACAGCAGGTTTAATAATAATAATAATAATAAACAGTGGATAGAAATAATAAGAAATATTACTAAATGTTAAATTGATATCCTAAAACACAAGTTAACACACCCTTAGTGAGAAAAGGCAGTCGAGAACATGTGGGTCTTGAGTCTCTTCTTAAACAACTCGACTGCCTAATCTTAACTGGTAGACCATTCCACAACAATGGTGCATGAGAGGAAAAAGCTCTACCATCCGCTGTTTTCTTGTTAAACTTGGGGACACACAGCCATGCCGGAAAATACATTTTCAGAAAGAAAAAAAGACAAACACCAGACCAGTGTTTTCATTTTGTGCACAACCTGCCCCGCCAAGAAGGGTTTTTGTACTGGGTGTGTCTTCTTGATTTTGTGGTTGTTCCCAACATACAAAATCATTTCCCTTCTACATTACATTATCGTAAGTTGAAAGGTATCTATTTAACTGTGATCCTTTACATTTTGTCAACTTTGTTTCATATATATGTTGCTTATGTGAAAATAAATACACTGATTTGCTGGCCTGTTACTGAAATACCGCGAGGGATCATTTCATCTGAGTTAAACCTCAAAACAGGAATTTCTAGCCATTTGTAGGAAAAATGTCCACTTCATCAAAGAGAAACTCATGGTTGGGATAGTAACAGCCAAAATCAACTCTGTAGTCTCACTGATTACTCAAATACCAAGAGGACTGAATATCATTGGGGTCAAAGGTCACACATGTTTTTCCAGTCAGTTTGAGATAAAATTTGCCAACTGGATCATGTGGCAACTTGGGGTTACTGAGTAATTAACGGTAAAATATTCTCTGTAGCCTTAGTAGTTACTGAGGTCCATCAAGGATGATTTCATTGGGGTCAAAGGTCACATGTGTTTTTCCAGTCAGTTTTACAACCCTAAATCAGAAAAAGTTGGGACGATATGGAAAATGCAAATAAAAAACCCTGCAATGATTCTTACATTTACTTTGACTTTTATTTCAATGCACACAGTATGAACCCAAGATATTTTATGTTTTGTGTGCTCAACTTCATTTCATTTGTTAATATACATCCATTCCTGCATTTTTTCTGTGGCCTACTACTGTGGGTACTACTGGCCTGCAACACATTCCCAAAAAAGTTGGGATGGGGGCAATTTAGGACTAGTAATGAGGTAAAAAAATAATTTTAAAAATGAACTTATTTCAAACAGGTGATGTCGACAGGTGATTGTAATCATGATTTGGTACAAAAGCAGTATTCACGAGTCTTTGAGGAGCAAAGATGGGCAGAGGATCTTCAGTTTATCAACAAATGCCTGAGAAAATAATTGAAATGTTTAAAAACAATGTTCCTCAAACAAAGATTGGAATGGATTTACATATTTCTCCCTCTACAGTGCATAATATTAAATGATTCAAGGAATCTGGAGGAATTTCAGTGCATAACAGGCAAGGGCGCAAGCCTAAGCTGAACACCAGTGATGTCCGATCCCTCAGATGGCACTGCATCAAGAACTGTCATTCATCAATAGCTGATATAACCACATGGGCAAAGAATTAATTTGAGAAACCTTTATCAAGCACTACAATATGGAGTTACATTCACAAATGCCATTTAAATCTTTACTGTGCAAAAAAGATATGTCGACTTGGGCTCTGGGCTCTAAGGCATTGGGGTTGGACCAACACACAGTGGAAATGTGTATTGTGGTCAGATGAATCAGTATTCCAGATCTTTCTTAGAAAAAATGGATACCGTGTGCTCTAGACCAAAGACAAAAAGGACCATCCAGACTGTTATCAGGAACAAATCCAAAAGCCAGGGTCTGAAATGGTATGGGATTGTATCAGTGCCTTTGGCAAAGGTAATTTACACTTCCGTGGTGGCAGCATTAATGCAGAAAGGTACACTGAGATTTTAAAGCAACATATGCTGCCTTCAAGACGGCTTCTCTTCCAGGGACGTCCATGCGTTTTTCAACAAGACAATACAAAACCACATTCTGCACACATTACAAAGGCATGACTGCGGAAGAAGAAGGTACGGGTACTGGACTGGCCTGCCTGCAGTCCTGATCTGTCCCAAATAGAGAATATGTGAAGAATTTTGAAATGAAAAATGCAACGACCCCATACTGCTGCGCACCTTAAGACGTGTTTGCAGGAAGAATGGGACAAAATAACTCCTGAAATGCTTCATTGCTTGGTATCCTCAATGCCAACACTTCTTTTAAATGTTGTGAGAAGGAATGGCAACATTACAAAGTGGTAAATGATTTTGTGTCCCAACTTCTTTTGGAATGTGTTGCAGGCCTTAAATGCAGGAATGGATGTATAGTAACAAATTAAATGAAGTTAACAACACAAAACATGAAATATCTTGGGTTACTGTCTGCAATAAAATAGAAGTCAAAGTAAATGTAATAATCGCTGCACTTTTGTTTGTTTTTTTGCATTTCCATATTGTCCCAACTTTTTCTGATTTGAGGTTGTAGATATAATTTGCCAATTGAATCAAATGGCAACTTGGGGTTACTGAGTAATTTAAGGCTAAAGCCTGCTCTGTAGCCTTTGTGGTTACTGAGGTCCATCAAGGCTGATTTCATTGGAGTCAAACGTCAAAACAGGTGCTTTCAGTGATCTTCAGGAAACAAACTTTAATTGGATCAAATGGAAACTTTGGGTCTATAAGTAGGGGTGTGCGATATCTATCGTCTACGATAATATCGTGATTGTTGTTGTAACAATGTACAATTTGACATTATCGAGTATTTAAATGACTTCCCAAAAACCAGTCGAAAACATGACCTGAAAATCCACGCCTTCACTGGATCACAGGTGCGCGCGCAGCAGAAGCCCCTGGTTGCTTTATTTTGCGTGTAAAAATAGAATTGGTCGGGCAAAAAAAATTTGGGCTGTTTGGGATCAATTTGCCTTCTTTTTTTTTTGATTGTTTATTTAAATACATTTTAATGCTAATGCCGGCTGCTGCCGGGATTTCCGTCTAACATGGCCGTGTGAACCGGTGTAGCTCGACAGAACACCGGCAACTTTCAGACAGTTTTCAAAAAATTATTAGCTGCCGTCTAAAATCCTTCAGCCACGTGCCGCCACTTCTTTTGTCAAGCTAAGGATGTGATTTATTGTTGTGATCCACTTGATCAGGGAACGGTAAATCATCCACACCCAACATTATGATCTTGTCTTCCCGAAAGAGAAAGCCCTGTCCGTCATCTGTCGGGAGTGGAGCAGGGTTTAAAAAAGTGGTTTTGGCCATTGATCACTGAAGGTAAACGATCCAAACATGACATAAATAAACCCTAGAATTTAAATCTTCAGCGGGACATAATAGCACAGCGGTCCTCTTGTCCGCTCGTATGTGGGATCGTCTGCATGCAGTAGGGGAGACCGGGGTCGGTGGTCACAGTGTTTATTACAGCCACACGAATTTGAGTTTTTCTTTTAGTTGTGGTGCTGTCCTTGTTTCTAGTCTGTCTGCAGGTCAGCCAGGTCAGGTGAGAGAGGTTGACTTCAAAACTTAGTATGAGTATGAGACAGATGGTAATATTTGCTCTTGTGATTGTTTTTGTATTGTTTTTACTTAAATAAGAGCTGTTTTCCTGAAACATTGTGTCCATTAAGCAACAATTAATACCTACTAGTACTGACTTACACATTTTTGAAGAATATCATCTAATTATCATTATTGTCAAAATCCCCCAAAAAATACAGATATTATTTTTTGCCCATTTCTCCCACCCCTATCTATGAGTAATTTTAAGCCAGAATTCTGCTGTCTAGTCTCAATAATTACTGATATGGGAGTAGTGAGTAATTTTTGTTGTTTTGGGCTGTTACCGTGGTGACACTCCAAGTTCTGACAAACTTGTGCATGAGAACCTACAGAAACATGTATCTTGCAAATAATTTGACACCAAAATTGTGACATATGACCTGAGAGATGGCATGCTGTTGACACAATTATGCAATTTTAGTGCAATTTTAGTGTTTCTTTCTGCACACAGGTCATGCAATATGAAAAAAGTAATTTTTTTTTAACAATATGCTATCGTTATCGGTGCATTTCAAGCATCGAGAATAAGATATTTAACATTAACATTACTCATATCTTTTATGACTAACTGATGTAAGCCTTGCAAAGCTGATGTGCTTGTGCGTATAAATCTGGGAGTTAGTGAGTACATTTCTATGGTTTCATTGCCGTTTGTCCTTAAACATGGTGGGAAAGGCCGCTGCTGCACACGTTTTGCCTCTGTGCTGGTCTGTTCTCAGCTTTTTCACATGTGTTTAACATTACTGTGACAAGGCGGCCCAGCCTCTCTGGGGAGAATGAGAATGTCAGAGAATTGAACAGCTTTCCAACATGTGACGGACGGAGAAACACGCTCTGTGTGCGGCTGGCCGGCTGACGCCACAGCGTGGGAGCAGATGAGAGGGTGGAGGCCAAATTAAAGCCAAACTGTGTGTGTAAGAGAGAGGGAGAGCGAAAGCTCACTTTCTGCATCTCCTTCTTATTCTTTTTCCCACATAAGCACATATTTACTCACATCCATCCTGTGGAATGAGCAGGTGTCGTTTCTCCAGATTTGCGCACGTGCAAAAGACTCTGACATTCACAAAACGCGTCACTTATGGCTGAGCAATTCTGAAAAATTATTTGTTGAATTTACTCTTCATTTTCCTGAAATTACTTTAACATACGTATACATGCATTGACAAATTGTGCCGCAATTATGCACATGAAAAGAGAGGCACATCTCCAGTGTGCTCAAGCATGTAATCAGAAATGCAACTGCAACAAATGTCTCACCATCTTTGATTTTACAGTGTGTAGCTGAGCGCTCCAACGCTCTCAAAACGGAAGTCCTCCCTTCCTTCACTTGCACCTCCTTCTCCCTGTTCACGTTTTACTTCCTCACTTTCCCATTAAGGGCCGACCTTCTTTTGACCTCTGTCGCTCCCTTGTCCCTTTCTCCGTGCCGCACCTCATCACCTCTCGCCCCCTCTGCTTCATGGAACCTCCTGGTAGGAAGTGTGTTCTGATCGTGGCCGCTCAGAGGAAACAGCTGGGCTAATCTACAGTAGCACTGAGCTCCGTTTCAATCGAGCCAACCGCACAAGCCAACAGAGCAAATGGGAAGTGCGTATCGCCGCCGCTACCTGACAGAACGAATCCCTCCCTTTCCTTCTGCCCCCTCGGTGAGGCCTTTATCACAGGCGGCGAGTAAAGAAGCACAAAGGAACACAGACTGAAAGTTATTAAGGTCTCCGCTCCAAAGACGTCCTCTCTGGAGCGTCTGGGGGCGGGGGGAGGCAGGCAGAGATTGGGAAGGAAAGCACGTCTCGCTCTCCTTTTACAATATATTTGTGAAATTAAAAAAAAAAAAAAAAGCTGTTATCTCCTGGAAACAGATCCTGTGCCACACAGATGGTTCCGTCTGTCTTCAAATGGGAGACTGAGCCACAGAGTGCCGTTGTGTTAGCAGTTCGTTGTGCACACTGTAATCTCAGCTGCAGCCTTCCTTCCTCTACCTCGCTTTCTCTCCGCCGCACGCACACGGACCCCAGCCCCTTAGATAAAGACTTTACCAATGTAAAGTACTAATTTCACCAGGAAGTGGACATTTTAGATCCCCATAGGTGACACATGTGCAGGGAGATGATGTTGATAATGTTAAAAAGCCAGCGGCCACTTTGAGCAGGGTATCAGCGGCTGGCCTTCAGGGGACAGGGCTGCGTTTGATGGTTTTTTACTGGATGTTCCTCAATTTTTCAAGTGTTTCTGAGAACCAGTTCCACTTGAGAATCGGTTCCAAATTTTTCAGTGCTTTCGAATCGTATGCGTCAGACGCTATCAGTTCCTTCCATCAATGCCGGCATGTTTTTCTGACAATTCCAAGTTCCAAGCTCATGTGTCATAATTTCCAATGTAACGTCATGTCAAACTCTGCATCTAGCAACCAGGAAAACAGCTGCATTGAAGCTGAAATCCTGTGTAGACCTTCATTTTTCCACACAGAAAATTGATCAAGAATTGACAATGGAACCAAAAAAGAATCGCACCAATAGGCAGAATCGATAATGATATCGATATCGATAAAATCTTATCAATTCCCATCCCTAGACTGACACCATGAGCTTATTTCTAAATCAATCATCCAAAATGTTATAATAATATGGAGAGTGCATCTCTATTCCAGTGATAATAGACTATTGTTTGATCTGATCAATCGATTTTTTAAATATGATATAAAACAAGTAATAAACGTCGCGGGGCGGCGTAATGGGCGGGTTGCACAGGAATGTGAATTATGATTGGTCATACAGGAAGGTGTTCATATCAGATGTGAGGCCCATGTGAGGCCGAGATCTTCCAAACAAGCAAAAGGCACATCTAGGATATTCCATCTGTTGTTCCCAATTGGTTTTGTGTGAATATCTTCAGCAGTTTCTTCTCTACGTGCGTCACAAAGTACCACCCGTATGAGGTGTGACGGACGGACAGACGGACGGACGGACGGATCATCTCCTGTATCTGACACAGACTGAAATAGAATCTTTCTTAAAAGGTCACACATGCAATTAAAAAGATCACATTGTGTAAAATCTGCTTTTAATCTACCGTTTGTGGTTAAACATGGTTGGAGTTTCA
>OMMV01192713.1:0-11631 GCA_900302635.1 Chatrabus melanurus
AAAATCAAAGAAATCATTGAAAGCCCAATGTTGCCATGGCATTGACGTCAATGAAGAGTGTATGTAAACTTCTGCCTACAACCGTAGTTAATCTGGAATTGAATATTCCTTACAGCATTCAATAGGCTCAGATGCAACTTGAAGAGACACAAGGTGTCCTCCCGGCTGTGGAACGTGGATGCGGAACACCAAACGCACTCGCGTGTTTTTTCGTCCGATGTCTGTCTCACCGTTCCTCAGTTCGATGTCGGCGTTCCTCAGCTTTAGGATCCCTACACAGTCAATCCTGTGGAATGTAAGAGGCATAAAGAGAGTCCAGCAGGGTTAGAGTTTAGAAAGCTTTTACCCTCAAAATATATAAAATGTGAGTTTCTCCTTTCAGATTCAGCCCCAGTCGTAATAAAGCTTTGTAATGTTTATATTTGATGCACCAACACGCTATGTCCGGGAACCATTTCTTGGAAAGCAAAGTGTGCACGTACGGGAAGCATTGCATCTTTACGTTCCATCAGCAGTAGTGAGAACTTGATGGAAACAAACAGTCTGATCGTAAACAGCATTATTTAAAACTGGAAGGGCGAACCTCCAGCACGGCCCTTTATGACATCATAAGGAATATTAGAAAAGTTTCTTATCTTCCATTTTATAAAGATTAACTGAAATATTCCAAAGCAGGTATGGATCTGTGTCATAATTTGAGGATCTGAAATTTTGTCATAATTCATTCCTTTTTGAGGAACAAACACACGGACACACGGGTGATTGCATAACCTCCACCCTCCTCTGTCGGTAAAGATTTTACAGTAACTTCTCAATTTACTGCATCTCAGTGACTGTATTTCTGTGCACATTTTTCATATGGTGTGCTACCATTGTGTGACGTTTCATTGGAATTTACCAGCCAGTTTAGGAGGAGTTGTGTTTATGATGTCAACATTATATGATGCAACAATTAAAAACAAAAGCCCAATTATCTCTCCGTGAAGACATCAGACCCAAATTATTTTCCTTCATGCACATGTTCATATGGAGTGCTACCATTATGTGAAGTTTCATTGAAATCCACCAAATGGTTTAGGAAGAGTTTTGCTTACACGACTCCTGGACAGCCTGACAGAGTGACAGATGGACAGTAGCAACTGCAGATTAAGCATGAGGTCACTGATTTTTCTCATGGTGATAGATGTTGCAATGTCAGAATAAGTATGTGCATGAGTTATGTTTGACATTTCTACTCACGCCACTCTCATGTGGTTCTTCGGGTCCAGGGGGATCTCCAACACTTTGGTCCCATTAATCATCCTCTCCCTGCTGGGTGTGGTAACAGTCTTTCCTGTAACACGGTGGACCTGGTAGAAGGCGTGAGGCTTCAGGAGCCTCTCGTCGGCCGTCCCTATAAAGACCTGCACACCCAGTGGCGCTGTACCTTGGTACCCACGGAGCTGAAGAGTGCAATAAATTGAATTTACTAACTATAATACAGCATGTTCTCTGCAGACATAAATTCATATATTTTCTTTAACTGGCAGAAATGTGCAACAGTGTAAAACCAACATAAACAAATTGCTGTCATGATCCATTCCTGGTGTCTGGCTTTCTGTGTGGGTTTGCATTCTGTCTGGGTTAATCACCCGTGTGTGTTTCTTAATTGTTTGAGTGCTGCCCATAGACTGTATATATACTGGGCAAACCCTCCATGAAGTCACCCATAAGTTTTCTGGTTTTCTGAAGAGCAGTTTTGAAGCTCAAATAGTGCGGCCCTGGGTGTCACCATGTTGGCAGTGCTTACGCCGCTTAAGTTCCAGCCGACCCATAAATGGGTAAAGAAGTGGAGTGTGGGTATGTCCATGTGTGACTTGAGTGGGATGAATGAAGCCCAAACACTAACTAATAGGCTAAGCTTGGATTGGGTGTTTTATTAAATGCATATTTTTGCAGACTGGGTGGTGGTTTTCATAACAGGTGGCTTCGGTACCGACATTAAAAATTACAACCGATTTATTGCATCAGTAACCAGGGAGTAACAGGGATGGGTCATTATTCCGAAGGTCCATTTGTCCGAAGGTCAATTGGTCTGAAAATTAGGCTTAGGGTTGTGGGGAGGGGGGTGGACTGGATTGTTATAACTAAGTTTGGGGTTTAAGGAGTAATTGAATTCTCTGGGAGAGCGGTTAGAACAAAAATTTAATATGATGAGAGTGTGGGTGCCAAAATGTGAGTTGCCATGTAAGTGACAGTCACACTTCTGTTGAAATACTCAAGGGTGTGTAGAGGTGTGAAAACTATGTCAACTTGCTAAGTTTGAAATCCATTTTGTAAAGTTTGAACTCGATTTTCCAAAGTTCGAACTCTATTTTGCTCCATTTTCCTAAGTTTGAACTGCATATAACCATTTTTAACAATTTTCAGACCAATGGGCCTTTGGACCAATGGGCCTTCGGAATATTGACTAATCACTGGGAATAACAGTGGCGCTAACATCACGAAGCTACTGATTGATACCTGCTAACAGTGCTAATGGTGCTAACATACAAATGAAATAACACAAAAATTTCACTTGACCGAAATACTGGAGCGCAGACTTCTTAGATGGGCCGCATAGCAATCCATATTATTTTAGATATTTGTAATAAAATGCTCAGAGAGCATAGACACAGTCGGTCCACAACAGCTAGCAGCCACTACTAGCGGTCTCTGCTAGCAGGCCTCAAGAGACGGCGGGGACAGGTCATTATTCCGAAGGTCCATTGGTCCGAAAATTAGGCTGAAGTCAATTCAATAGATTTTAGCACCGCAGGCCCATAGAATGATACAAAACGTTTAGGGTTAGGGTTAGCGTTGGGGTTAGGCTTATAACCATTTTTAACAATTTTTGGACCAATGGACTTTCGGACCAATGGACCTTCAGAATATTGATTAGTCACCAGAGACGGCTCAGCTGACACACAATGCCTGTCACTCAAAACAACCCCACCCCTAATTATTCTTTAACTTTATGACTTAAAATATCTTAAACTGATGAGTTCACACCTCCCCCCCCCATACAGTTATCATGAAGGGGGAAACTAGCTATAGAGCCTAAAACCATTTTTTTTGTGTCAGTCTGAAATCATGTTTATTTCTCCTCTAAAGTTGGCCATTTTAACATGGGCCTCTATGGGAAGTGACTCCCTTTTGGAGCCAGGCTCAAGCGGCCATTCAAGGAGCTGCAAGATTTTCCATTTCCATGTTTGCATCATTTCAGATGGCCAGAGGCTGGGGCTTGATGCCGCCTTAGTTTCCCTCATCTTGTCATTGTGTGTCCTTGTCTGGTGTGGTTTATGTTGTGGATGAGTGTTTTCTTGGCCTTTTGTGACCACTGTTCTTTTGTTTTATAAATTAGCCATTTTTTTGAGTTCTGCTTTGATTTCAGGGCACTGTCTTTGTGTGGATTATTGTTACGTATTTATTCTTGGCTTGTGTTAGTCTATACTTGCTCCGGATCCTTTGTAGCTTGACGTTTCTGTCAATCTGTCTCTGCGTGTTTGTGGCCGGAGTCCTGTCACTCTATCTTGTCTTGTTTCCTTTTTCTCACAGCTGTTTCTCCTTACAATCACCACACCTGTCGCGTATTGTCTCGTTACATGTGTCACTGTTTAAGTTCGTGACGGTTTTGCCTTAGTTGCTGGATTATTCTTGTTTGCATTGGTCCTGTTCACTGTGTGTTCAATGCTCTGCGCTTCTGTGCTTCTTTGCCTCGGCGACTTTCCTCACGTGTTCCCTCCTTCTGGACTGCTTCTCAGTTTTTGGACTCATACAAGTTTACTGGTTAAAAATAAATCATTTATGACTTTACTTCCTGTTATGGTTACTGTCTGCAATTTGGGTTTGATATAACACGCTTTAATAATCGAATAATCCGACAAGCATTACCACCCCTACCACCTGAATGTCACAACAGAAATCAAGATGATCAGACCAGGTAACAGATTTTCAGTCTTACACTGTCTAATTTTAAAGAGCCTGTGCCCACTATAGCTTCAGTTTCCTGTTCTTAGCTGGCAAGACTGGCACCCAGTGTAGCCTTCTGCTGCTGCAGCCCATCTGATTCAACATTCGACGTGATGTGCAATCAAAGATGCTCATCTACACACCTTGATAGTAATGAGTGGTTATTTGCGTTACTGGTGCCTTTCTAATGGCTCAACGAGACATTTTTGCCCAGAGAAGTACTGCTCGTTTGTTTCTTCTTTTTTGGTGCATTCTCTATAGACCCGAGAGATGGATGTGTGTGAAAATCCCAAGGGATCAGCAGTTTGTGAAATACCCAAACCAGTCCATCTGGCACCAACAACCATGCCGCTTTTCTTCACCACTCTGATGCTTGGTTTGAACTTAGGCGGATTTTTTGACCATGTCTACATGCCTAAATGCACTGAGTTTCCACAACATGATTGGCTTATTGGATATTTGCTTTAATGTGCAGTTGAATGAAGTGGTCATGAGTGTACGTGAAGAGAGTACAACCCCAAATCAGAAAAAGTTGGGACGGTATGAAAATCGCAAATGATTCTTACATTTATTTTGACTTCTATTTCATTGTGGACAGTATGAACCCAAGATATTTTATGTTTTGTGTGGTCAATATAATTTCATTTGTTAATATACATCCATTTCTGCATTTCAAGCCTGCAATACATTCCAAAAAATTTGAAACGGGGCAATTTAGGGCTAGTAATGAGGTAAAAAAAAACCCTAAGTAATGACATTTCAAACAGGTGATGTCAACAGGTGATTGTAATCACGATTTGGTACAAAAAGAAGTACACACAAAAGGCTGAGTCTTTGAGGAGTAAAGGATGGGTAGTTTGTTTGTTTGTTAACAAATGCGTGAGGAAATTATTGAAATGTTTAAAAACAATGTTCCTCAAAGAAAGGGTGGCAGGGATTTGCATATTTCTTCCTCTACAATAAATAATATTAAATGATTCAAGGAATCTGGAGGAATTTCAGTGCATAAAGGGCAAGTGTGCAAGCCTAAGCTGAACACTCATGATCTCCAATCCCTTAGACGACACTGCATCAGGAACAGTCATTCATCAATAGTTGATATAACCACATGGGTAAGGGATTACTTTGGGAAACTTTTGTCAAGCACTACAATATGGACTTGCATTCACAAATGCCACTTAATACTTGACTGTGCAAAAAAAGAAGCCTTGTGTTAACCTTGTCCAGATGCGGCATTGACTTCTCTGGACTCAGAGGCATCTGGGTTGGATCGTCACACAGTGGATACATGTATTGTAGTCAGACAAACCAATATTTGAGACCTTTTTTTTTTTTTTTGGAAAGAATTGATGCCATGTGCTCCAGACCAAAGATGAAAAGGACCATCCAGGCTGTTATCAGCAAAAAGTCAGGGTCTGTTATGGTGTGGGGTTGTGTCAGTGCCCATGGCAAAGGTAATTTACACTTCTATGATGGCACCATTAAAGCAGAAAAGTGCATTGAGATTTTAGAGCAACATATGCTTCCTTCAAGACGACTTCTTTTACAGGGACCTCCATGCCTTTTTCAACAAAACAATGCAAAACCGCATTCTGCACACATTACAAAGACATGGCTGTGGAAACAGTGGGTACGGGTACTGGACTGGCCCGCCTGCAGCCCTGACCTGTCCCCAATAGAGAATGTGTGGAGAATTTTGAAATGAAAAATGCTGCAATGAGGAACCCGTACTATTGCACACCTTAAGACGTGTTTGCAGGAGGAATGGGACAAAATAACACCTGAAACACTTCATCGCTTGGTATCCTCAATGCCAAAACATCTTTTAAGTGTTGTGAGAAGGAATGGAAACATTACAAATTGGGAAATGCTTTGGTGTCACAACTTTTTTGGAATGTGTTCCAGGCCTTAAATGCAAGAATGGCTGTATATTAACAAATGAAATGAAGTTGACCAGAAAAAAACATGAAATATCTTGGGTTCATGCTGTCTGCAGTGAAATCGAAGTCAAAGTAAATGTAAGTATCACTGCATTTTTTTGTTTTGTTGTTGTTTTTTCCACACCGTTACAACTTTTTCTGGGGTTGTAGAGATCTTTTTTTTTTTTTCCCAGTACCGTATTACAACAGATTGACATTGATAACAATCTGTTTTGGAGCAGTTAAAACTTCAGTAGTGCAGAATTTTGTAAAATCAGATGATTATCTAATATGGTAGCCACTTCCATTTTAGACGTCTTTTTTTAACAGTATCTATTTGATGCCATTTCCCTTCTTGTTTAGCAACCTGGAGCACATATAGCAATGTAAAGCGAAGCTGACTGCAGGGGATGTCATGGAAATGAAAGAAAAGCATCAGGCAGAAACATAATAAATTATGTTGCTTGTACAGGAAATGTTGACAAATCACTATTCTGCTAAAATACTGTAAGGGCGCAGTTATTAACAATTTGTGGATGTAGCGAGGCTTTTTCAATCATTTGCATGGCAGGTCGGCTTTACAGAAAACACATTACCCAGGAAATATCAACCCACATTCATAATCTCTTTTTTTCTGTTTGGAAAGTGGCGCTGACACATATATGAAGCCACAGAGATTTTTTTTTGTTTTGTGCATACTTTTGTGTCATTTCTTCCCCCATTTCTTTCTCTCTTCACATTCAGACACACAACAAACAACCTCAACAGCCACACCCGAAGCAAATAAAGCACCTGAACTTCCGGATGCCCTCCGTTGGATGTCTTGACAGCTCCTCGGCTACCCTCGGTCTCATAGTGAGCTCTGTGGTGAGATCTAGGCTGCTGTTGGATTAGTAGTTCATACTCACTGGATTTACTGGGTAAAGGCCACTCTAAAGATGGAAGTGGGGCCACAGACAGACCACTGGGGAAAAGGAGGAAGAATGTTAAGACAGTCAATAACATAGGTCAAAATTTCTTTTCAAACAGGTGACCATTAAATAAAAATGTGATTATTATTATTATTTTTGTCTATTAGTTTTAGTTCATTCATTTTCTAAACCCGCTTACTCCAAATAATGGTCATGGGGGGTGCTGGAGCCTAACCCAGTGGTCATTGGGCGAGAGGCGGGGTACAAAATACTTTGAGCCAATCTCTACCAAATCTGGTGGAATGCTCTGTCTCACCATGATAAAGAACCCTCATTCAAATTTGGTGTTGATTGAGATCCACATGATTTTTGATCATTTTTTAAAATAACATAGTGAAAAGGGGCTCTTTATTTTGATATTTCAATCAATTTTTCAAAAACATTTGGTTCCAATTTGCATAAAACCTGATGGAATGTTCAGTCTTTATCAACAAGATCCACCCATTCAATTTTGTTATTCCTAAGGATCCAAGTGACAGCATGGTCTTGACAGATGAATCTGCTACGTCCCATTGGGCCAGCTACTTGCAGCAGTTGTATGTGGCTGATCCTGACAGGATGTTGGACATCTCTGGTGTCGGTTTCTGAAAGCTGTTCCACCACAGCTGTGAACCACTGAATTTCAGCAAAAGTGCAAGGATGGTGAAACATCTGAAGGTGGATAAAGCTGTTGGGATCTGTGGTATTGGGGATGATCTTCTTTAGGCAGGTGGAGATGCTGTTCTCCTAGTGTTGCAAGCAATATTTTTTTCCATTTAGGGGACAGGTAATCATCCTAGCAGACATGGAAAGACTTGTTGTCCCTCTCTGTAAAGGAAAGGGTGATCACCTGGATTGCAACTACAGGAGTATTACACTGCTCCTGTACTAGGAAAGGCACTTGCAAGGGTCATGGTCATTCTCAGTACGATTCAGTGTCAGCTGCTTGCTGTTCAGCAACCAAAGAAGTCTGTTATCAAGCCCAAGAAGTCGACCACTGACTATCGGCGGGGCTTCTTTGAGGCGTGTTATTTATGTAAAGTATTTGATTCGGTTGACTGGTCATTTCTGTGGGACATCCTGAGAATTTGCAGGATCCCAAATAGATTGCTGGACATCTTACAAGGACTGGGTGTTGGGTAAGGTTAGTGGAGTCCAGTGACTTGGGTGCATTTCTCAGTGAGGAAAAGTTCACTGACCTTGATCCTCAGATGGTGCTATGATCTTTGTGGAATCAATGATGGCCTAATTGCACCACTTGAGATGCTGTGTGGGGAATGGGAATGGCTGGGTTTGCAATTGTCCTAGGTCAAGACTATATTCCAGGGTTTCACTGACTTCATGGACTCCAGAAGGGTGTCTGTTTGTAGTGAAAGTGTCGAACTTGATTCACTTACTTCAGCAGTTGCATTCATGTCTCTGGGAGCTTGGACTATGACTTTGAGATGTCTGAGAAGAGCATGTGAAATCATGAGTGCAATGGACAGAGATATTTGGCAATGCAGACATCTTTGCAGGAGAACAATGGGTGAAGTCTTCAGAGACCGTATGGTTGTCAGACTTGGACTCTAAGCAGTGACCCAAGGTGGCAACTGGATGTCTCTGGTACTTGGTCTGGCTGGACAATACTTGAGTATGGCTGGAATGACATTGTCTCAAATGAGTGGGAACTTAGGGAGACTCAGATGAGGCAGGCATATTATGTGCATTGTGAGGCAATGTGAGCTATGATACCACTGCCATTGGCATGTTGCTCTGAGCATGATCCAGTACATGGGTGCTGGGGTCCCAGTAACTGGAAAAAGGCTAAGAATGTGACCATATATTACCAAAAGTGGCAGATAGATGGCTACTCTTGGGAGGTGGTGATAGACCTGTGATCTGCCTGAGTGATTGCCAATCAGGACCCAGGGTGGTTCAGCAGTGTGGTGGATGTGTCAGTGCATTCTCCCACACCTGACCCTGACCTCAGGATCCAGAAGTGGCTTGTGAATTATTTATTTATTTTGGAATTTAACACAGTGAGCATTTGGTTCTTAATTTCTGTCTAGATTTTAAAAACTATTGCACTGATCTTGCGGAAACCTGTCAGACATACATGTCTCATAACAGATAATCAACAAGTGAAATTTTGTGTAGCTCTTGGTAATTGCACGCATTGGTTGTAATGAAATACAGAGTACAATCCAGCAAGGATGATGTTAATGAAGATGCTTTGTTGAAAGAAAAATGGTGATAAAACATGCAATAATGCTGTTCATCCAAAACACAAAATTCCAGGATTGGTGGGCTTGGCTGAAGTATATACATCCTTCTACTATATTATTTGTTTACTTTAATTGTGGGGAAACAAATTTTCTGTTGTTAAAAATGAAAGAATAAACAACACACCTTAATGCACCATGGAGGGCTGGATGAGAAGGAGGCGGCCATACAGCGGGGAGCATATAGAAGACCTCAGACATGGACTCTGCTCCAACCCTGCCTGTCCGGTCCTGTTTAGCATTCCAGTCATACCCCTCTCCATACACACAGTCCTGTCCCTGGGCTTGACTATATGCAGTGTGCACCATGGTACAAGGTTTTTCTCTAGGTAGACTGGAGTTGAGACTGCTCAGGATATCCTCCAGTCCCATGGAGGAGGACTGAGGTTGGTGTTGAAGCTCTTCTTGGGTCTGGTAGTTGTGAACATAGTAGGATCCCTGCTGTTCATGAGATGAGGGAATAGGGCTGGGACTCCTGGAGCGCTGCTTAATAGGAGTGATCCCTTGACATGAATGGACCTGGTCATAAGTACGCTTTCCCTTCGGTGAGGAAGACCGGGAGCGCTGATGGGGAAGCGGTGAGGTGGTACGCTGGTGCTGTGGCACGAGAAAGGTCTCCTCTGTGATGCTGGTACGTGGTGAAGCTCCAGGAGAGGAGTGGGCAGAAGAAGTGTGGATGCCCTGGAGGCTTGGGCACAGGTCCAAGGCGGACAACCCCATTCCACTTGCACCTCCATTAGGGGAAACACATGGTGAAGCTAAAGGGGAGTATGTCTCTGCTGTCCAGCCTGTGGAGGAGTTACTGCTGGCAGGGCTCACACACTCCCTGTAGATTCCCAGAGCTTTAGAACGGGGGCTGGGCTCTAGGTTTTGAGAGCTAAGAGAATCACCTGAAGGAGTGATCTCAATCCTGGGGCTGGGAGCAGGAATGTTTCCTGGTCTTGACGTGAGACCCAGAGGTTCAAACCCTTCCGCAGAGAGAGTTTCTGTGGCAAGACTATTAGAAGAAAGGTTCTGGGTTGAGGATGTCTGGTTTGAAGTGGAGATGTAAGCAGACTGGTTGTCGACCACCAGTAAAGGAGGTTGGTTGGTGTCCTGAAGGAGAGGAACTAAACCAATGACAGAATTAATACACAGCTACAAAATATATTTCTACACAAATACACAATATATATACAATATATATTTATATCTGTCTGTGCATGTTGAAAAGTTTCTTATCACAAGCGAAAATTTGGCTTGAAACAACACATTTTTGACCATTTTTACACCTGTTTGTTAATATCCCAACTATAGATAGATAGATAGCTTTGGAAAAAATTATTAGCCCACTTAGCTGACTTATAAAGAAGGTACCTCATTTGAAAATTAAGACATGTTCAACAAACATACTTGTATTTGTGTAAATGTATGTCAACTATGCCAGAAAATAACAAGAAGTATATCTCATCAACGTATTTAACGTCACAAGTTCATATTCAACCAATAACAAACGCAACCATGTTCAACGATCACAGAACAGGCAACATTAGTGAAGAATTGGCGACCACAAATAGTCCAAATCATCATGAATCAATGCACAGACTCACATTGTCCATCATTAACACCAGTATGATTTGGCATTTGAAATTAAATTAAGCTGTTTTATTTTAGGGCTTTATTGAGGGTGGGTCATTTTTTTACCTTGAGGACAAGGGGAGTATACAGAATGTTAAGACATTAGCAGGGTTAAAGCTGAATTGCCTATAATCAAATGCTAAATTGATTAGAAAATCTCAACCATGTCACATGAACAAATTTTATGCCTGTGACAGAAAAAAAAATCTGCAGTGGAATTATCACAATGTACATTTTGGTCAAATAAGCCCAAAAAGACTAGCCCACTAAATAACGTTGGTGGGCTAATAATTTTTTCCAAAACTGCATATATGCAACCCCAAATCAGAAAAAAGTTAGGACGATATGGAAAATGCAAAAAACAAACAATAACAAAAAACGCAGTGATCCTCACATTGACTTTGACTTCGATTTCATTGCAGACAGATATTTCATGTTTTGTGTGGTCACCTTCATTTCATTTGTTAATATACATCCATTCCTGCATTTCAGGCCTGCAACACATTCCAAAAAAAGTTGGGACGGGAGCAATTATGCCTAGTAATGAGGTTAAAAAATTAAATCATCATATTATTTCAAACAGGTGATGTCAACAGGTGATTGTAATCATGATTTGGTGCAAATCAGTATCCATGAAAGGCTGAGTCTTTGAAGAGCAAAGATGGACAGAGGATCTCCAGTTTGTCAACAAATGTGTGAACAAATTATTGAAATGTTTAAAAACAATGTTCATCAAAGAAAGCTTGGAAGGGATTTGCATATTTCTCCCTCTACAGCGCATAATATCCTGAAACAATTCAAGGAATCTGGGGGAATTTCAGCGCGTAAAGAACAAGTTTGCAAGCGTAAGCTGAACACCCGTGATCTCTGATCCCTCAGACGGCACTGCAA
>OMMV01192721.1:0-15182 GCA_900302635.1 Chatrabus melanurus
TATAAATCTGGCTCATGTAAGTCTATGGTCCAGTATGTGGCACAAGCCAAACAAAGGGGACAGCAGAACTTTCAGAGGTTCTGAATTAGACTGTTAGCACACAGTTGAGCGCACTGAGGAAGGCATCAAGCTGAAACGCATTGAATTAATAAAGTAGTTTTCTGATGCATGGTGTGGCCCTTTCTTGTATTTGGATTGAGCTGTTTTTGGCCAGCACTCTAAAAAAAATTATTTGAAAAGACTGAGGTAAGCCCGCTCCTACTTTTATATATTCTATTAGGCTCTATGTATTTTTTGTAGGTGTAAATTGGAAGTTCCGAGTTTCCAACAAATGCAGCATGAACTTAAAACATTGCACATGTGCTTCGTCCTTCATGCCTGCTAGATTTTGTGGAGCGAACTCACTATTTCCCATGCGATCCCTCCACAACACAGACTTTATCAGCCATAAAATTAGCTGGAAATTTGCGATACACCACAGAAATAAAGGTACTTTATAACTAGATTTCAATGCATAATTAAATTTTGTCAATTTTGTGGAAAATTGTAACTGACTACACCTTTTATATTTTGAGGCTTGCTGACTGATGAGTCAAACTATAAACGCTAAAACTGGTTGTAGATTTAATCACCGCCGTTTATCAGTTAGTGATACAAAGCAGCAAAATGAATCGTCATGAATAAACGCTTTGAGGGAATCGTTTTAAAGTAAGGTGCTAAACACTGTGATCTTCGCTGCCAGCTGACGGATCTCGCTTCCACTGTTATAAAGTGTTGAAATGCTACAGAGGAGCAATCACACAATTGCATGAAAAAAATAACACCTCTCGGTTTGACACCCCGCGGTTTTCACACTTTGCTGTTGCAAGATTTCAAAGCACTACAAAATCCTCACAGTTTGCAGTGTGGCGTGTGCGCGTGGAAATGTTATTCGCTTTCAGGTCCTCCAATTTTAGAAACCAGCCAAAGAATGTCACGTCTCAAAAGGCATTTCGTTTACAACCATGTCTGAGTGATTAGTGCCGAAGAGAAAGGCAGCGAACTGATTCATGTCCCACAAACGCGGCAGAACATGTGAAAAGAATGTACAGAGAAATCAAGGCCATTTGGCAAGAATACGTCCACAATAAGTGGACGTATTCTGGGTAAATATGACATGTTGCAATTTAGATTGGATAGCGAACTCCACTCGTGTTAGTTTACAGTAACGCTGTGCCCCGAGTGTCTTCGCTCCCAGGAAAAACGATTAACTTAACACTGCAAAATTTGCTGTATATTTGTAACGGGCCAGTGTGTAAGATAAAACTGTACACTTTTAACTAATGACTCTGAGATTCTTTGGATTAAACTGAAACATTGTGTTGTAAAAGGTTTTATCATGCAGTCAGGTCCATAAGTATTTGGACAGTGTCGCAATTTTATTTTTTTTTATCATTTTGCTTCTGTACACCAACACAACGGAGATGAAATGAAACAAGACGTGCTTGCACTGGAGACTGTTCGCTTTAATTCAAGAGGTTTTACAAAAATAATGCGTTCCCATTCAGATTTAAGTAATAGGATCAAGACTGAGATCCAGAATTTCAATGACTTTGTGAGAAGCGCTGAGCGTCACTTATTTCAGCAATGACATTCATGTCTCCGAGTCCTCTGCCTTTGGGACTGGGAGACACCTGGGAAGAGGTCATGGATTCATGAGGTCACTGGACAGAGGTGTTTGGCAATGCCAATATCTTTGCAGGAGAATGAAAGTCCAAGTCTTTAGGGTCCTGGTGCTTTCTTGGACTTGGATGCGAACCAGTGACCTAAGGTGATGACTGGATATCTTACAAGGTCTCTTTGGAGGTTCCTTGCGTACCACTGGAATGACTTTGTGTCAAACGAACAGTTTCTTAGGGAGACTCAGCTGTGGAGTATCGCTTGCATTGTGAGGGAGCATCAGCTATGTGGTGTGTTTTTCTTGGCATGATCCAGCACGTAGTGTTGAGGACCCCAGCTGCTGGGAAAGACCTCGGCGACGTCCACGGTTCACCTGGCTGTGGCAGATAGATGGTTACTTTCGAGAGATGGGGATGGGCCGGTTGTCTGACTGGGTGGTTGCCATCCAGGACCCAAGACAGTTCCGTGGTGTGGTGGACGCGGTAACGAGCAGCATCAGTGCATGTTCTCCAGACCTGACCTGAGCCATTTAGCAATTACAGCCATTTGTATACATAGTGCCTCCTTTTTTCAGAGCCCATAAGTAATTGGACAAACTAAAAACACAGATTGTTTTTGATATAAATCAATTTTACAGCCAGTTTTCTTGTCACTGAAAATGTTTTGGACTTCATTCACATCAATCATTAAGAAATACAAACAGTGTGGTACTCTATGGTAAATCTGTCTTTCGTAGGCAGTTCTCAAAAACTGAGTGACTGTGCAAGAAGGAGACGAGTGAGGGAAGCCACCAAGACATCCATAACAAATCTGAAGGAGTTAAGACATTTATCTAGGACTTGGTCGTTGACATGGTGACACTGGAGGGTGACAATCGTTCCCCCATCGGAATAATATGATGTAGATGTTGTAGCAGAACTATACATCATCAGAGTGGCTGAAAGCAAAAGGAGAGCCGAGCAGCCTGATTAGTGGGTGGTGAGAGCATCGATCCGTCTCAGGGCGAGGCACTCGGGAATAACCAATAGCAACGCCTGTTAGAGGGCAGAGAGCATACAAAATAGAACTGAGTGTTATTGTGGCTGCTCTTTGGATTATTGTTTGATACAGAGACATTTTTTATTTTATTTTATTTTGATGTTCATGCTTGAGTAAAGGTCAGGGGTCAACAAAAGAGATCTGCTGAGGACCATCAAAGACCAAATCCAACTGAATGGATAACTAGCCATTAGATTTTACAGGATATTTCTCAACAAATAGAAATAAACAGAGAAGAAATGAGTGTTCTTCATCCTATAATGAGGAAGAGCTTGTTTGCTAACCCTCTCCACACAAATAAAGCTTACAAAAGCCATCACTGATGCTGTTGACAAGCAGTGTGGGATTTTACTGCTTGTTCAGGGACAACAAAAGTGATCCACCTACACTTCATACACTTCATATTATAACAAGTTCATCTTCCTCCAAACCATGAAGCATGTGAAAATGTTTGTAACATGTGACAATGCCTCTAGAACCCAGGTTTCCCAAACTGTGGTGTGTGCACCCCTAGGGGTGTGTGGATTGCCGCTAGGGGGTGTGCAAGAGGAAATTTGGCGGACTCAAGTGAAGTCTAGGCGCATGCGTTGATGCTGTGCTTCGACGCATTTCACGACACCACAGAACTGCCCTGGGTCCTGGATGGCAACCACCCAGGCAGACAACCAGTCCATCTCCTTGTCTCTAAAATAATCACCTATCTGTCGCAGCCAGGTGGAGCGTGGGCGTCAGGTCAGGGTCAGTATTCATCCTGCTCCTGGTAACATTGTAACCCAGTACAACTTGCCGCATGGACGGGTGGTCGGCATCTAAACCGGCTCCCGCACTAGCGTTTACGCTGGTGAGGAGGGTGGCATGACACCCAGCATGATGAAAAACAAGACCTGTCAAAGGGCGGATGAACTGCTTGTGAGTCAACAGCCATGCTTTTATATTGGTTTTTTTATGCTTTGATCTGTTTTTAATGTATTTTTTTTAAATTGGTGCCACGTGGCACTGTATTTTATGTGTGCACATTGGGCATGGTTTCTGCATCCGGAACTGGAGGTGGTCCTCCAGCCCGCAGATAATCCCAAAAGGATTATCTGTGGTAACTCTGCAACTGCCTTCCATCAGAAGGTAGCGCGCACTATGAAGGGGATGGGGGAAAGCCGTTTGGGGCCTCATCTCCCGACAAGACGACACCACAGGAGAGCACCAAGGGTCTTGTCTTTGGAGGACGGCGGCTGGTGCGGTGCTGAGGGGGTCGTCCACTGCACGACTGCGCCCAGGTCCTAACCTGAGGCGGCTCATGCGGGTGGGCACCTGGAACATCCTTTCACTCAGCAAGGATGATCATCTTCTTCTTTTTCTTTTTAAAATTTCTGCCAAATTTTCTCTAGGGGGTGCACAAGAGAAAATTTGGCGGAAATAAAAATATATTTAAAAAATTTAAAGGCATTTTCACACATGAAAGTCGGGAACAAGATCTAAACCAATGTTCGTGTTTGTATACGTTTGGTCTGGTTAGTTTTGTTTCACATTGTAATGTTGCGTTCGGACTAAAGAACTTTTCATGACATACTTACAACCTGACGTCATCTATGTAGGCTGCGTCTCCCCATACTTGACATTGATTGGCTTGTAAATGTGCGTGCGTCTGATGTCGGCTTGGTGTTAATTTGGTGTATAGTTCCATTTGAACACACAAAAAAAGGATGGGCTTTGGAAAAATGATCATTATTTGCATTTGTCTGCTATGATCCTCCATACATTTAGGCCGAGTCCAGTCAATGAGCTCAACGGGTTTTTTGTTGTTGTTTTGTTGTTTTGTTTTTTTCTGGCTGATATGGCCGCCACCCATCAGCACCTCCCTGATTATGAAACGTTTTGTTTTCTATTTTGGAGCGGGCGGTGAGCAATTTCACAGCACTTGCCGTCAAAAGGGAAATATTTTCAACACACAAAACGGGGGTGAAAAAATTTTACAAATTTTTTTTGTAAAAGTTACCAAGAAATAAATACTTTTAAATCTAAAACCCTGTTTTTGTAACCATATATCTCTGAGGTGATTTACAATCCATCTTACAAGATGTTAGCAAGCTAACTAGCGATACAGGAGCATCACCGTGACACACGCTGTACTGAAACAAATTAATCGAACTTTGGTTCCGTCAAGCAGTAGAGCATTAGTACAGTTGTTGAGATAAAAATCATTCAATTTGTGAAAAAAAGTGTGAAAATTTGCATACTGATACAGTTTGTAACACTCTTTCACGTAAAAACAGGATACACGTCATACAAGCATTATTCAGGCCGCCATCGCAAAACAAATTTGCTCATATTTCAGCTCCCAGTACACACAAATAGTTGTTCTAATATGCTAATCCTATGTTTTCACACCCGGGGAATCAGATGGAAATTATAACAAAGTGACATGTCTGCTCCGTAACATCAAAATGAACAATAACACTCTTCAGGACATGAAAAGTTGGATTTTAAATATCATAATAATTGCAATGTGAAAACAAAAACGATGCAATTTAAATGTGTTCATGGTGTGATATATTGAAGTGCATAGCTATGTTAAAATTGACAAAATTATATGTGTGTTGTCCTCTTTGCATGGCATGGCATGGTGGTATATGCTATTAAACGTACGGCAGAGTTCCACGTGTTCTAGAGTGTGCGTTCATGATCCACCTCCATCTTGATTTACTTCACCTCATACTTGATACTTGTGACCATAGTGTTAAAAAAATTCGGCCTCCATACTTTTTTTTTGGGATAAAATCAGCCTCACATCTGCCCTCGACATAAAAAATTTTCGGTCTCCACTCCACTTAGTCATTTGAAATCGTCACTCACCAACCTCCTGATAAAAGGTTTAGACACAAACTTGGGAAATATATAAATATTTAAGGACGCCAAAAACTGTATAATTGGCTTACAAAAATAAAAATATTTTCATTATTACTATAGTATTAACAGTATTGTCATTATCTGCAAAAAAAAAAAAGTAAAATGTCTTCAAAAGTGGATCTTTATTCTGAAGGGGTTGGGGGGGCCATTCCCACCCCTCGCCCCCATGGCTACGTGCTTGCACAGTCTCTGTAAGCAGGAAGAAAATACATGGAAAAACTTGTGGTAATATTCAAATATACGCCTGGTGTATATTTGAAGGAAAGGAGAGTGAATTTTTTTTTTTTTACTTTCACCGCGGGTGCACGTCGGCACCGAAACAGCCAGACTGAAACGGACTGTTGATGTTCTGTGTTAATAAATAGACTTGTTGCATATTTAATGCGAAGCAGTGTTTTAATGTTCTTTTTAAACATGCACTGTGCTGAATGCAACCGCAGCGCGACGCGCTGCATGAAAATGACGAGAGCGAATGAGCTGAATCAGATCGCAGTGAGTCCTGCGCACCGTGACAGGAGACGCACACGGATTTAATGAATCGTGTTTCATTTATCCTCAATCGATCAATCAAAAAACACCTCTGCAGCCCCAGGAATGTCACTGAAATATGTTGATTTTTGACCAGATTTTCATTCGGCTGCCGTCTGATCATATCGCTGTGAAATCGACCACCGAGCGCAAAAATTGACCGCATTTATGACGAACGGGTCGCCATCGGCCTCCGTATAAAGTACGAGATGTATGTGACTTTTTGATGCTGTGCTTGTGACCATCTATTAAACTTGAGATGATTTCTAATGATGAGCACTAAATCTAATATGGTGTCAGTGGTTCTTCATTCCATCTATATCTTGGCTCAGGATCAGTCACTGTTAAAACAACTTTGTTGTGTCATGGGAGCAGAAATATGAGCAAATTTGTTTTGTGATGCGGCCATTTTGAAAATAAAGATGGCGGCCTGAATAATGGCTGTATGATGTGTGTCCCATTTTTATATGAAAGAGTGTTAAAAACTGCACCAGTATACACGTTTTAACACTTTTTTCACAAACTGAACGATTCTGCCAGACATTTGACCTAAGCTATAGAGGAAAAGCTCATAGCGACAGTGTCGGGTTTCCCCGTCCTTTATAATCCATCATTAAACATTGTGCACAGGAACGTCAAGTAACCATGAGCTGGCCGCGCCCGGGAGCGCCCATCAAGCGATAAACACCAACTGCTTGTCGCCCTCATTTGTAGCTAATCTGACCATCAGGTCAAACCTATTACCACTGCCTTCAGTTCAAAACACTTTGATTATTAAGCTAATTCTTGAAGTGTGTGGGTAGCAGCAATAACTTTTCACAGCGTTTCACCCATCATAGCGAACTAGACTCACAGCTTCACTCTGCAGCCTGAAAGACAAACTGAGCGTAGCGTTAGTTCTGGCAGGCCACGTACTCAACTTCAGCCCACATCAGCTGATGGCTGAGCTGACTTCCGCATACGTTTTCAATTGGTACATTCCTCATGGAGCGCCCTATTTAACTGGCTTAAGCTGGTATCTCACGGAGCGGAGAATGCAGAAGAAAGAAGCGATTTTTGGATGAGCCGCTTTTCTGATAAACATTGGAGAAAATCAGGGCTCGCCTCTGTCATGAGCGTCATTTTTCTGCCCGGCGTGCTGCTGCCCTTGAGGTAAGAATCGCTTTGCCTGGCTGCCGCTGCAGCTTTTGATTGTGTTCACTACGTGGCGAGCCAAAAATAACTTCAGCGACACGTTTTACAACCGTTTGCAGAAAAATACATTCGCAAAGAATTTTTGGACATGTTCAAAATTTCTGTGCGACAACAAAAACTTTGTGACCCTAAAAAACTGTTTGAGAAGTGTTTTGCAACCTTTTACGAACCCTGACGAAACCCAAAAATCGTAACATTCATCAGCATTCGCCGCTCCGTGAGATACGGGCTTTAGACAGCACAGCTGCGTCCTCGGAAGCTGAATCACAACCCACCTCCACCCCAGCTCCCCCTGTTTCTTGTCGGTTGTCCAACTTTGTTGCTTTGTTGCCACTGCTGCCTGCTCTGTTCTGTTCCTCATGCTTGGGGTCTTGTTGCTGCCTCCCTGCTACAGCCTTTCCATGTATTCGCATTGAGGGGCAGAGAGGAGCTCTCTCTGCTTACAGGCTTTTCCGCGCAAGCGTGTGGAAGAGTCGGGAGGTCCCAGAACAGAGCCACACCGCCAAATGTAAATTATTGCATTAAAATAAAACTTTCATTTTGACTAAAGTGGTCCTGACTGAAATCACGTTTCTGCAAGTGTGCAACCCAGTGCGTACAGAGGTGGGTCACTCGTATCCGTCCTGTTCTCAACAAAATAACCGTATTCACAGAACTGGTGCATGTCTACTTTTTGCAGAATTATTAAACATCCAATTGGACGTGCAAAAATCCATAAAACGTTGATTGTTAAAAATGCCAGTTCAGTTTCCAGACAAGCGTCGTCTCTACGGCGTCTTGGCTTTCTCATCTGGATCCTTTGTGCTAATTCCTATTTATATCTTAGTTACTTTGCAATGCTTATGCAAAGTGACACAATCAGAAGTACTCAAATAAAAGAGCAGCTGCAGTCACAGCCACTTAATTTATAAAGTGACAGGGACACAAATTGATTATGATAGAATGGTCCACAGTTATGACACTCCAAAGCAAGAACAGCTGATAGAGCACATACATCAAATATTAAAGCGGACGCACTTATTAAACAGACCAGCATGGTGCCCAGAATCCCATTCAACTCCGTGTGCCAGTGTTGAAAAATTGACGTTAAATGTCATTTCCTGACTCAGTGTGCTTACACATAATCAGCAAACCGTCTCTCAATTTCACTATTCATTTTCTAAGCACGATTATATTCGACTATATTCTACTTCCACTGAAGTCCTAAAGCCTCATAGAGAAAGAATAAAAAATAAAAAAATAGATTGATGCACCAAAACCAGGTGGCGTAATGTGACTGGAAGAATTGAGTTTCTGCCACCAATTCCATTCTCTCATCATTACGAGATACTGCATTTCAATATTTCCGGTATCAGATGATGTAGAGGCGGGACCATCGCTGGTGTGTGTCCAATTTAGTCATGAAATGGGTTTAATTTCATCCAGACATTTTTGAATGCACTAGATCTCTGTACGTCTCAGAAACTAGAGTTGGCTGTTTTGTATTCAGCTAGCCGACCCAAATCAGAAACATAGTTATTAAGAAGCAGAAACAGACCGCTTTTCTGCACAAAAAGTCGAAAAAGTGGAAGTTACTTTTTAAATCAAGTTCACACCTCCTGAAAATGGGTTTCATTAAAAGGGTCACGACACTTTCACATTACACATTTTGGATCACCAAGTGTTCTAAAACCATATGCTTGTCGCCAAAATTCTTACATAGAGGCTGAGGGGGTACAGTAAAGAAGGCCTCCAATAAGCAGCCCGTTTATGTGGCTGTCGCTTTAAATGGTAATCAGCTGCTGTTTGCCACGCCCCCTCTCACACAGTCTGGGTTTTTTTTAATTCATCCAAAATGTTTATTAAGCAGATTTCTTGTCTGCAGCTGCAACCTGGACAGCATTTCTGTCCAGATCCCTGGTTCCCTGCACCGTTAGTCTGTGGCCACCATTGAGGTCCTTCTCAACCATCTTGAGCAGCTCAAGGGCTTGCAGCACCTCACAGGTAACATTCTTTTTGACCCAACGCTGTAGTGGGCAGGGCACACACCATTCTCTTGCGACCTCCATAGAGTTTAGTCATGGAGCCAAGACCAGCACCTCCACGAAGGTACAGGCGACGCAGTTAACCCTAACCAGTTGTCATCACTGGGGGCCTACACAGCTTACCGGGGTCAGCCCGGTCTGGCACCTTCAGCTTTCCTGACTTCTTCAGGAAGGCTGTAAGGGCACAAACACACTCCCGCTGGTTGACGTCTTTCACTGTAGCACCTGGCATCTTGCTTGTGGACAGTGAAAGGAAGTGCTAGACTGAGGTATTGTCACACGGAGCACAAATCGACTAATTGTGAGTGTCACAAAATGAAGAGGCGGTGTATTCCTGCATATACCACAATATGGACCCGCCCTGGGTCCTGGTAAGCCAGGCAGTTAACCAGTCCATCCCCACCTCCTAAAAATAGCCATCTGTCTGCCACAACCAGTTGATATGTGGGCTTCCCCTTGGCTTTTTCCAGCTGCTGGGGTTCTCAGCACTGAGGTACCCGCATGCTGGATCATTCTCAGGAAAGGGCACCGCATGACCATAGTGTCAGCTGACACTCACAATTCAAGTAATATGCCTCATCTAAGACTCCCCAACCAGCCGCTCATTTGACAAAAAGTCATTCCACCTGGATTCTCCTGAGAGACCTCATACCAAAGTCCATAGTGTTAAAAAGTCTCGTACGTCTCGTACTTTGTACGGAGGCCGATGATGACCCATTAGTCATAAATGCGGCCAACTGTTGTGCTTGGCGGCAGATCACACGGCAGCCGAACTGGTCAAAATCAACATAATTCAGTGACATTCCTGGGGCACCAGAGGTGTTTTTTTGGTTGATCGATTTAGGATAAATGAAACCCGATTCACTAAATCCGTGCGTGTCTCCTGTCGCGGTGTGCAGGACTCACTGCGCTCTGATTACACAGCACAGTGCATGTTTAAAACCAACATTAACACACTGCTTCGCATTAAATACACAACAAGTGTATTTATTAACGCAGAATATCAATAATCCATTTCAGTCTGGCTGTTTCTGTGCCGACGCGCACCGCGGTGAAAAAAAAAAAAATCACTCTCCTTCAAATATACGGTGCGTTTCTGATATATGGCGTATGTGATGTAAACTTCTTACGGCAGCGCTTTCCACATAAATAAAGGAGTTTTTCCGTGTGCTTTCTTCCTGCTCAGATACTGTACAGGCACGTAGCCAGAGGGGCGAGGGGTGGGAACGGCCCCCCCAACCCCCTCAGAATAAAGATCCAGTTTTGAAGACATTTTACTTTTTTTTGCACATAATAACATTTAAATTTATATAATATTTTTTGGGGGGGGGGTGGCTTTTGGCTTCGTGGTTAGCACTCTTGCCTCACAGCGAGAAGGTCCCAGGTTCGCTTCCAACCTGGTCCTTTCTGTGTGGAGTTTGCATGTCCCCGTGTTTGCGTGGGTTCCCTCTGGGTGCTCCAGCTTCCTCCCACTTCCAAAAACATGCAGGTTACATGAATTGGTGACTCTAAATTAATCATAGGTGTGAGTGAGAGTGTGAATGTGCCTGTCTATATGTGGCCCTGCGATGGACTGGCGGCCTGTCCAGGATGTACCCTGCTTCTTGCCCGATGACTGCTGGGATAGGCTCCAGCACCCCCCGTGACCCTTAATTGGTATAGAAAATGACCGAACATGAATGAATGAATTTTTATTTTTGCAAGCCAATTATACAGTTTTTGGCCTCCTTAAATATTTATATTTATATGTTTCCCAAGTTTGTGTCTAAACCTTTTTTTCAGGAGTGACGATTTCAAATGACTAAGTGGAGCGGAGGCCGAAAATGGCAACCACCAAAAAAGTATGGAGGCCGAAAAAAATTTTACGTCAAGGGCAGACGTGAAGCCGGTTTTATTCCCCAAAAAAAAGTATGGAGGGCAAAAACTTTTTTTTTAACACAATGCCGAAGTCATTGCCTTAGGTCACTGGTGAGTGTTGAGGTCTCACAACCATGCAGTAAGGCGGGGAGCAGCCAGGACCCTAAAGACTTGGAGCTTCCTTTTCCTGCAAAGATATCAGCATCGCCAAACACCTCTGTCCAGCGACTTCATGACTCCATAGGCTCTTATCTGGTGTCTCTAGATCCCAGCAGTAGAGGTCCGAGAGACACGCGTTTCACTGCAGAAATATGAATTTCGCAACACATTTGATACTTTCACCACAGATATATATTTGAGAGTTGAGACCAGAAAGTCGCTGAAAGTCTGGCTGTTAGCCTTGGTCCAGGACAACTGCAAAGACCAGACACTCCAATTTCTCACTCGGCTTCTCAAGTGATGAAGTCGGGGCATCCATTGATTCTGCAAAGATGACAATATTGTTCACAAAACCAAGGACAGTGAACCACTGACAAAGACCACCAAGTTGCCGAACACCACAACCTTATCCAACACCCAGTCTGTGCAAGTACTGAACAGAGTAGGAGCCAGAATGCATCACTGATAAATGCCAGAATTCACTGGGAACAAGTCAGAAACTCTGCCTCCTCTCCACACAGCACTCACAGCACCTCCATATAGGCTGCCTATTATATCCAGCAACTTACTGGGGATTCTGTAAATTCTCAGAATGTCCCACAGAGCAGCCTGATCAACCAAATAAAATGCTTTGCAAAAATCATTACAGGCTGCACAGAAACGCTGCCAATATTCATGCTTGCATTCATTAAGTAGAGAGAAGATGGCAGTCTGCAGGACTTCAACTGAATCCTCAGGGGAGCCACAAGTCGGGTTCACAAACTGGGCACTTCTATAGACCCTGTAATTCTACAGGACACTCCAGCATTTTCCTCATAAGAACACGATTGCACCACGGGTATTAGAATACCATGTCCAGTGGTGCTGGTCTGGATGCTGACACCAAGATGCAGCAACTTGTAGCCCCCAACATTTTACAAAGTCAAGGAGCATTGAGGCTTTTTCATCATGTTTGCCAGATCCATGGGGACCGATGCAGTTCTCGTAACTGGTCCTGTCAGAGCCAGTAGTAGTAGTAGTAGGTTCTTTCGGCTTCTCCCAAGTTTAACTCAGGGTCGCCACAGCAGATCCAATATCTGCATGTTGATTTGGCACAAGTTTTACTCAGGATGCCCTTCCTGACGCAACTCCACATTACATGGAGAATGGGCAGGGGTGGCCTCGAACCGGGAACCTTCAGCTTTGGAAGCAAGCACACTAACCTCTTGGCCACTGGTTGCATTGAAATCCCCCGTGACAGGAGGAGTGTCACCTCTGGGGCAGTTGTCAGTTACCAAGTGAAGCTGCGAGTACAGAGTCTCTCACCGATATATCACTCACCGCTGTCAGACAACAGAGAGGACACCCAAAGAATGCATAAATCTGACCCTCATAATACTCTCGTGGATGTGGGAGGCGTATCCAACCACTGAGCTTTCCGAGCTCCATTGACAGCAGTTGAAGATGGTTTTAATAGTATTTGATGTTGATTGATAAAGTTCACAGTTATAATCCAAACTGATTCTTATTACTATTTGTGCATTCAACTTCAAGCTTGTTTAACTTTAATAATAAGTTGACTGTGGATTCAGGAAATAACCAGTATGGTACCTCTAAATATAGCACAGTTAGACTTGCGTGTTTGATTTATCATCAGATCTATTGCGATTAAAGCATGGCAGGAGAGTCTACCTTCATCATCTGCTCAGAGACTGAAATCTCATCCTTGCATCTGCTGCAAATCGGCTGCAGGCACAGACGATGTATGCAATTATCATTTAGTTATTCCCTAAAGATGAGGCTTAAACACACTTTACAGGCAACAACATTTACTATATTAATTACAAAATGTGCAGCGCAAACAAGCAGCAGAGACGATCAGCTAAAAGGAGCTGTTAGTTGTATTAATCAGAGCTTTGGGAACACAATAACATTGCCAAAGAGTAGTCCCACCCCAAATGTCTCAGAGGCGATGGAGTGTTTGATTTTTATACTGCGGCTGCCTTCTCCAAACTCCTCACCCTAAAGCAGAGGAGAGTGGGGGAGTGTTGCAGGAAAGCAGAGTCAAAGATGCAGGATGAGAAGGATTTATTGCTGCATGCATGTCAGTTGTGAGGAAATGAATCACACTGAAATGCTAATGCTTTTGGGGATGTAGATTCAAGCGCCTCTACTTTTTTCATTCCCAATGGGATGACTTTAGCACCGCGCCAGTCTTGACCATCATGTGGTTTTGAACTGCGTGAATGTTTTCTAGTGGCTTGTAAGCTAATGTCACCACCAACAACCCCCATGGCTTAAATACGAAATAAACTAGATGGACACTTAAGCCCTGTTCCCACTTTCACAAATATGAATCCTGGAAGAAAACGGTCTAGAACCGTGAACCAGCATGTGAGGATCACGGTTGCCCACAAATGTGAGTTAGCGCTTGGTTTGATGTCGTAACATGCTGGACTTGTAACATGTGACGTGTGGAAAACAACCATATTCTGACTTTAGCACAACTTTGGTGCCTCTGGAAAACCTGTCGGTGATGTCACAGCATGTATGACAATGTTGCAGCCTCCATGGAAGTAGAAGAAATTAACCAAAGTTGGTCAAAGTTCGCAGTGGACAAAAGAAATTTTCAAGCTATTTGAAAATCCCACCACAATTAAAACAAGACTGCAGCACAATATCCCAGTTCCTCACTGACACGCTCCCAGACCCTCGAAGGTTTTCCAAGGTAAGGACAAGGTTTCAAGTCATGAGCTTCCTGGATGCATATCGGTAAAAGTAAGAATGTTGCTTTAGAAATGAATACATCTGCCAATGTAATAATGGTGACCATTGCTACTTAACTTTCTAATGACCAAAAGAACAAGGTTGCAGATACAAGCGGCGGAAATGAGGTTCCTCCGTCGGGTGTCTGGTCTTACACTCAGGGACAGGGTGAGAAGCTTGACTATCTGGGAGGGACTCGGAGTAGAGTCGCTGCTTCTTCATATCGAAAGGAGCCAGTTGAGGTGGTTTGGGCATCTGGTGAGGATACCTCCTGGTTGTCTCCCTCGGGTGGTCTTCCAGGCACGTCCAAATGGGAGGAGGCCCCGGGGAAGACCCATGACACACTGGAGGGATTATATTTCCCAGCTGCCTTGGGAATGCCTCGGGATCCCCCAGGAAGAGTTACAGGTCTTGGCTGAGGATATGGAAGTACCACCGTGACCCGGGCCTGGATAAGTGGCAGAAAATGAATGAATGAATGAATGCTACTTAACCAAAAGAGCATCAGCATTCATATTTTTTTACATTTTAGAGCTGGTATACACTTACGTGGGGATTTTCAAGACAGATCCAAACTACCACCAAATTTTAAGCAATTCTTCCCCGCCCCAATGACCATCTTCCCACCAAATTTTGTGACAGTTTGTCTGGTACTTTTTGAGATATTTTGAACACAAAACAAACTTCATTATATTAATACACATCATTAAAACATCTCTCGGGCAAGACTGTGAAAGGAAAATATAAGGCATGGAGTCACTGCATTTACTGAATATGTCATAGAGGTAGGTATTGAATGTCATCCCACCATCCATTTTTCTCTGTTTATCTGAGGTTGGATTGTGGTTACAGCACGCCAACCAAGGCAGCCCACACATCCCTCTCTCTTGCCACATCCTCCAGTTATTTTTTTGTGAACCTAAAGTGTTCCCAGACCAGATGAGTCTCCGCCGACTTGGAATTGCGTGGGAAACCTCTAGAGGGATGTGTCTAGTGATATACCGGAATCTGCTCGCACCTTTGGTGGTTCTACTTTGAGCACTTTCTAGATATAAGAGTTATTCACTCTGTCTCCAA
>OMMV01192729.1:0-10368 GCA_900302635.1 Chatrabus melanurus
TTAAGGATGAGCTAGTTGGACCTTTTCGGGTTGAAGATAGACTTAAAATCAACTCCCAAACCGACGCCAATTTTTGAAGATACTTTCTTCAAGCAGTGGTACAGGAAGAAGTCTGCATCATTCAAGGAGCCCATGGTTTTTATGCAGGACAATGCTCTATCACATGGATCCAAGTACTCCACTGCTTGGCTCGCCAGCAAAGGCCTCAAAGGTGACAGAATAATGACATGGCCCCTTCCTCACCTGATTTAAACCCTATTGAGAACTTGTGGCTCTTTCTTAAATGTGAGATTGACAGCGAGGGAAAACAATCCACCTCTTTGAACAGCATTTGGGAGGCTGTGGTTGCTGCTGCACCAAAAGTTGATCATCAACAGATCAAGAAACTGACAGACTCCATGGATGGAAAGCTCATGGCAGTTATTGAAAAGAAGGGTGGCTCTATTGGTCATTGAATATTTTTGAAATGTCAAAAGTGTTTGTCAATTTTGAGTTGTTTATTTGTTATACTTACACAAATATATTAAAATAAACAAGCGAGATGGGAAATTTTTAGTTTTTCCATGTAGTTGTGTAATAATTTTGCACACTAATAGTTCCCCTGAGAAAGCCAAAACTCACTTTTCCTTTGTTAAACATTCAGGTTTGAGGTTTATTAACATGTTGGATTGACTGAGAGCACTGTATTTGTTCAACAATAAAATGAATCCTCAGGAATAACTTGCCTAATAGTTGAGCATGGCGTGTATTTCATGCTAAACTAACCCCAATCTTACCATGACCCTAAATCAGGGGTGGGCATGAAGGGCTGAGACGGTGCAGGTTTTCCTTGCTACCGATCACCTCAGCAGGTGATTTCACAGACGATCAGGACTTCAATTTGTAGGGAGGAGCTCGTCAGTAAAACCAACTGCATGCTTACTCCGGTGGATGCATGTTTATGCATCATTATCTGTTTAAAGATATTGAACACCTGTTCTATCTTGCAAATGAATACCATGGATTTTATTGAACTTTTGCTCACCCATGCCGTTATACTGTTATGTTAGGATAACAGAGCTCTGTTCAAACACTTTTTTTTTTTGGCTGCTGTATTTTCTGTTATGAGTAATGCACGCACATTTACAAACCACCAGTCACAAGGTCACAAATAGCTCTGTTATAAGATGAGCCAACTTTGTGGCACTGGCTCTCAACATCATCATCATCATATTTTCAAGTGCCTTTATTCTATTGAACGTTTAAGTTTTATTTTAGCATTGCATTGCTGACTCTTTCATATCTTGCACATTTTTGCAGACCTTGGTTCGTAAATGTTAAATGTCACTTAATACCTACACTAAAGACTAATATACCACAAAAAAGTCAAGAGTTTTTTTTACAGTGTGTGTATTGTACAGCATATTCTTTTAAGTATCTGACTGTCAGTTCAAAGACGTTCTTTTTTTTGTGCTGTGGCCATATTTTGTTGTTTTCTGTCTTTACACGTGTTATTTTCTATAGCTCTGTGTCAGTGTTCATTCATGTGTTTGTGTTCATCAGCATGCAGTCCATGCGTTTATTCCACTTAACTGATCTGGGCACACATCTCTTTTGTGTCTCCTCATGTTTTTCATCCATTCATGTCTACCTCCATTTGTCCGGAAGCAGTAAGCAGCATGGTATGACGGAGCAATTAAACAGGTATGGATGTCTGAGTTGGGCTACACTACAAACCTGGGTCTGAGAGTTGCCAGATTCCAAAGCTAATTTGTTACATCTCAGCCACATAATCAATTTTCTGAAAAAAAAATCCATCATTATAGACACAAGATCAGAAATTTTAATGAAAATATTACTCTTTTTTAAAAATTTTTTTTTAAGTCTTCTGTTGTTTTATTTGTAATGGATTGATGTGGTGTGGTACACCAGACAAGATGGATTGGTCTGTTAGCCTCCAGGCAGGGATAAGCTCACAGTCAGCCCAGGTTTGTGTGTGCCATCTGTCATCTATCCATCATTTATGTATCCATTCTTTGCTTAGCCTGTTTCTCTCTCCAATCAAGAAAGCTGAACATTTGATTTACAGCCGTTATACTAAATGTGACCTCATGGGGTCCATTCCAAAGCAATCTACTTCTATGTAGATCATACTGCGAATGTGTATCTCATCCCTATCCCTTCTTCTCTCTTCTTTACTCCCCTCCTAAGATGGAAGCCAAACTCAGTGTTCGCAGTAAAAAATAGAGGAGATAAGGCGACAGTGATGGATTGTAGCTAGACAGCCACTTTAGACTGATGAGATGCACTCTATTTTCAGTATTCATTGACTTGACCATTGATTAAAGCCGGTGCTTTCTGAATGAAAGGGAATCAAAGCAGCAACTGGTTTCAAGCCTGGCTCTTTTCTATCAAGGTCCATGGTGCATTTCAGTTGATTGCAACGATGCAATCAAACTCACAATATTATTCATCCTTCATCATTTCATGTTTGTGTCTAATCATTATTTATCTTTTTTCTTGTTTAAAAAAATCACACCACCATTTCTGATTCTCCTTTGATTTATAAAAGTCAAGCATTTTGATTCAGCAATGCTCTGCATGCTTTAACTACCTGTCTACATGTGATTCATGCTGAGTGAAGTCATATGATGACCATTTTGAGTGATGGCAGGTGGTTTGCATAGCTGTGATTACATTACCCTGTTGGGAGTGTTTATTGTTGGACTGCATCCCAAGTCCAATTTGTTGTCATACACTTTCTGTACATCTGATGCATATAGTAATTATGTGGATGTATTGTAATTTTCACTTCTCAGTGTGACATATCTACAGTTTAAGTACATTTTAAGTAACTTTATTTGAGCCAAAGCAGCTTTGTTCATGCCATCCTACACTCCTTGATTGCAGCTTTGCCACCTAGTCCCTCCTAATTTCTTCTGTTTTTGTGTATGTCATTTTAATTGGATTCAGACAAAATTTAACACAAACTAAAGGAAACTAAAGGAAACTAAAGGAAATGTGACTATACACAACATATAGTTTTAAATTTGAATTTTTTTATTGATACAAAAGTCATTCAACGCCTGTATCATCCATCAGGTCATGTCAAATGCGACATCATGCACTGGTGCTGTACTTTGCCACATCCACCACACTGCAAAACCAGCTTGGGTCCTGATTGGCAACCAACCAGGTAGACCACCAGCCCATGTCCACCTTCTGAAAGTAGCCATCTATCTGCCACAGCCAGGTGATATGTAAATGTCTCCTTGACCTTTTTCCAGTTGCTGGAGACCTCAGCACTGAGGCATCTGCACACTGGATCATGCTCAGGGAAGCATGTCACATGGTCATGGTATTGTGCTATCACAATGCAAGTAGTATCTCCAATCTGAGTCTCCCTAAGTAACCGCTCATTTGACACAAGCATTCCAGTGGTACAAGCGCCAAAGACATCCATTCATCACCTTAGGTCACTGGTTAGAGTCTAACTCTCACAACTATACAGTAAGCCTGAAAGCACAAAGACCCTGAAGACTTGTACCTTTGTTGTTCTGCAGAGATTTTGGCATTGCCAAACATCTCTGTCCAGCAACCTGATGACTCCATAAGCTCTTCCCAGATGTCTTTCGATAAAGATATGAATGTCACTGCTGGGATAAGTGAATCTCTCTACAAGTTCAACACTTTCACCACATACGGTATAGATACACTTCTGCTGGCTATGTCCAGGAAGTCATTGAAAGTCTGGATCTTTGCTTGAGCCATGACTGCCTCAAACCCAGACACTCTGAGGTTCTCACTCAACTGCTGCTGCAATCAGGGCATCCACTTATCCATTGATTGATCCATTGAGCCACAAATATCACAGCATTGTCTGCAAAGTCATATTCAGTGAACCTTTCCTCACTGACAAAGGCACCAGTGCTGCTAGACTCCCAACCCTCAGTTCATGCAAGCATTGAACAGAGTAGGAGCCAGAACACATCCCTGAGGAACACCAGTATTCACTGGGAAGAAGTCAGTAACGTCTGTACTCTGCACAGCACTCACAATGCTTGTACTGTATATAGGCTGGCTATGATGTCCAGTAACTTATTGTGGATCCGGCAAATTCTCACGATAGCTTACAAAGCAGCCCAATCGCCTGAATCAAACACTTTGCAAAAATCAATATGGGCCACAAAGAAGCCATGCCAATATTCACGCTGCCATTCAATAAATACTTGCAGAGGTGGGATGTGGTCAATGGTGGACTTCTTGGGTGTGTAACCAAACTGCTTTGGTTGCTGAGGTGCAAGAAGCTGGCCCTGAATCCTGTGAAGAATTGTTAAAAAAAGAAAACAAAGGCCTTCTAGCAGGCAAATGGAGGAAAACAGCTGGACCATACTGAAGATCAGGGTGAAGTCCTCAACTCTGCAGTGCTTTTAACTTGCAGCTACACAATAATGTGGACTGTCAGGGTTCAGGCCTGGCATTGTTGCATGCCAGCAGGCATGCTTTCATGGCTTCCTGCTGCTGAGTCAGACTCTCAGCAGTGACATTCTTGTCTCTGGGTCCTCGGCCTTTGAGGTGGAGAGACACCTGGGAAGCGCTTATGCTGTGATGAGGTCCCTGAACAGAGTTGTCTGGTGATGCCGATATCTCTGTAGGAGAACGAAGGCCCAAGTCTTTAGGGTTCTGCTTCCTGTATGGTTGTGAGACTTGGATAATAACCAGTGCCCTAAGATAATGACAGGAACTCTTTGGTACTCGGTCTCTTTGGAGGATTCTTGGGTACCACTGGAATGACTTTATGTCAAATGAGCGGATACTTAGGGAGACGCAGATGAGTAGTATTTCTTGCTTAGTGAAATAATTGCACCCACGCGCAGTAGAGCATGTGGGGGAATTGATTTCAGCCCCATGTGTTCCTCCGTACTTGTGTGAACAAAATAACTCAAGGGACTTTTTCTGATTTAGATATTAATTTTTTTTCCTCTTTGGGCTTTCCCAGGCTTTTTATTTGCCCATACCTAATCATGTGAACTCTTCTTGCACTGTAATAATACAATGAATAAAATGCAGCTCATCTCACAAAGAGCGGAACAATGTGAGGCATTAAACACATCACACAACAATGCCAGCATGCCGCTCTTTGGGATTAGAGATGAAAGGTGTACCTGCACTTTAGAGTCCAAATGAACCAGGGGGATATGAAAACAAAGGACACAATATTAATGTGAGACTTTGCTGAGAAAACAAATTTCACCTGATTTTTCACCATTATCCACCCACTTGCCCAGTTCACATTTGATTATTTTTCTCTGTGCTTTTGAAAATATGTGCTTTAAAATTAATACTCACTAAATTGCTTTATTTGTGGAATTACTATTTAAAGCAAAGTCATTTCATCATATAATTTTCTGTACTGTTATATAGGCGAGGGTGTCGGCCTGCTGTCAGGCTAAAGTGTGTGCTTGTATATGTGTTATTCTGCATCCATGTTATTCCCTGTGTGGAAATGTGTGCATTTACACCCATATTTGAGAAGCGTTTGTGTGTGTGTGTGTGTGTGTGCGTAAAAGAGGGAGAACAGCTGTTGTGTCTCTGCGTGTGAAGACCTCAAGGGGAAAAGACACTAGTTTATCCTTCGAGCACAACAGGAATCTACTTAAACTCTCCTTAAAACTAACCAAGCACTTCCGTTAGCTACAGTGCACTTTCCTCAACATGAGGGATTCATGCTGTTCCTCAGCCTCAGGTGTTTGCTATATTGGATATTTATTACAGTTCATGACATTCTAATTTGTCTGGGCAGTTGAAAAACATGTCACATATTTCATCTATCATTCGTAGCACAATATGGCCAAGCTTTCTCTACTTTTAAACTAATAATTCACAGGTTTGTGTTTTGTTCATCTTGGATTACACCACAGGGATTGTGGGGAAAAATGTGACACCATTTGCCAGATATGTTTAAAAATTAGAATAAGATGAGGCATTCAAGTGTGTTTACCTGTTTCTTATGTGGAGAAGAGACATGTCACACCTACCTACCTATCTATCTATCTACACACGCATATAAAATTGTTTCAAACTCTTTATTCCTCTCTGTTTTGTGCACACTCATTCCTTCATTACTGTGATAGACCAGGTCTTTATTAATGAAGGGACATCTGCTTTATTAAAGCAGAAAGATACCTGGGAGAGAAAGTGAAGGGCAGGGAGTAAAGACTAGGACATGGAGAGAGCTACAATGAAGGAGGCTCAGATGTAGAAGGAAAATAGTGTGTGTATTGGTGCCAGGGAATTTGAGGAAGAGGGTAAATTTAGGGATGGCACTATACCACTTTATCATGTCTGATACAATAACAATTACTGGAACCTTCAGTATCTGCCGATACTGATATTAATCCGATATACCTTGTTCACTATCTTAAAGTAGCATTGCAGAGTTTTTGGGGTTTTTTTGCTACTGGGGTCCCTCTACAGTTGCAGAGCGTAATTCTCCTTTACACCACTGTTGCAAATACAAATCACGATTTGAGCCCTGCATATGGACAGCAGTACTCGTGCATTTGTTGACAAGCTGCAAGGGCCGGCAAATACAACCTCAGAAGCCACAGAACCATGTCGACCAACAAGGTAGGGTAATGTTACAGGACTTTACACAAATATGACTGCATAGTTTGTTTGAAATGGGTTTACTTGGCTTATGATCATAAACTAGCGAGTCGACAACTTTACTAACATAGCCAATCATCAAGCAAGTGCAACAACACAAGACATAGCACGCAAGATTATAAGTTATTACTTACCGGTCCAATAGCAAGAAGGCTAGCTCGGCATCTGTCTTGCATCCTTTTTCTTCTTTTAGCTCTCACCAATGAGAAAAGCCAGCCTTCGCCGCCTTTGCCATGATGTGTCCATACTCAGAACATGGAGCAAGCCTCTTCTTATCTAAGTTTTGATGTGTGGCATGGTGCCGTAAATCAAAACGCAGTTCTCGCCAGAGCTTTTCCTCCCCGATACACAGTTATATCAGGCACTCCGGGCGCGCCTTTGTGAAGAAAGACATACCATTCTCCCTAAGTTGAAATTGGAGAAGCCAAAGGAACTTACTATTTAAGGTAAAAAAGGTCCAATAGTGCTTTAAAACAAGTAATCTGTTAATAAATACATTTGTCTGAATGGACTTTGCTAACTTAGCCATCGAACAAAACCTCAACTGAAATAAATGTTCTACTCCCCTAAAGAAAAACATACATCACCCACAACATGAGTCAGATGTGCAATAGAAGAGTCGAATTGGATGGGATTTTGTTTGATTCAACTTCTGATATCCAACCCAGTAATTTTGGCCAATATTGGACCAATACTAATCCAAAATATTGGATTGGCATGCCACTAGTGACTACAGGCACGAAACTGTGACATGAACCACGAAGGATGTGTGAAAACTACAGCATAAAATCACCACCATTTTACCACCAAACACACACTGGAAGAGACGAAAGGCTTTAAGAGTGTATCCCATTTTTTTATATAGCAATTACAACACCATCATAGAGGACCCTTTTAAAATTTGTGCACATGTACAGTATCTTGGGGTTTACAAACAGCCTATGAAAACAGACATGTCTTAAAAAGATGAAGTTCAACATCCTTAAGTAATATTACCACATCGATTTCAAGGATGAAATCAACACAACTTATGCTCAACAGTAGGTCATGTGTGCGTGACTTAGTGTGCCCTAGGCAAAACAGGGTTGTGTGAAATAGAATATAACTCGAAGGGGTGCGGTGAAAAATGATTTTCCTCAGCCACTCACTTTGCTCTTCCCATCCCACACAGCATAGTGCATGAAGAAAATGACTCACTACCTGAGAACGGAGTATAAATCGGCGAGAAAAAGTATTCTTGTATGATTGTGTGAGCTCCAAAGTGTAACATTTGTGTTACTGTGGAGCTCAAGCCGCATAGTGTCCCCTTTTAACTTGACAGTTGTAGACATATTGAGTTAAGTTCTTATGTTGTCTGTGCGTATACTTGCTTAGTTTAATTCTACACCGTGATTTGCGTACACTTCTCTGGTTTGAGTCATTTTTCTGTAAATGTCATGCAAGCAATTTTGCCAGGTGAGCCTGTGTAGCGTTTACATTAAAAATGACTTCATGGCTCAAGTGTACATACCGTAAAAGCAGCAATATAAAGATTGTCGAGATAGAGTTCAGATATTCAGACGGTACACTCAGTTCCATACGTATTTGGACAGTAACACCGTTTTTGTAATTTTGCCTCTGGTCACAATCCCAGTGGAGTTGAATTGAAACAATCAACATGGTCTAGTTGTGTAAACATTCAACTTTAATTCAAAGGTTTTAACAAAAATAATGCATTAACCATTTAGGAATTACAGCCATTTTTTTATACATGGTCCCTCTATTTTCAGAGGCCCGTAACCAATTATACATCTTCATGGTGAAGTTGCATAGAGGAGGATCTTCCTACAAGAATAGAGATCAAATCTAGGCTTGAGTGTCCCATATCCCTTCTGGCAAACTGAAACTGTTCCACTCTACCATGAAGCTGTATGCACAGTTTCTCCTATCACAGCCACAGAGGTCTGTAACTGTAAAGTTGTCATGTGTGTCTTCATGGCTTCCCTCACTCGTCTCCCTTATGCACGGTCACTTGGTTTTTGAGACTGTATTGTATTTCTTAACTCATTGGCTGCCAATGACGTCTATAGACATCAATTTAAATACAACCGTTGACTGCCAATGACGTCTATAGACGTCAATTACGTTTTTTCAATGGGGCGGGTTGGGGAACGATCTGGCGGGGCTTGTCACTAAATATCAGTTCACAGATTTCAAAGAAAACTTGGGCGTTTCAGCCTGTATTAAAATTGTATGAAAATGGCTGGCAGCCAGTGAGTTAATGATTGAGGTAAATGAAGACCAAGACATATTCAGTTACTTTGAAATGTTCATGTAACCATCCTTGTCTAAAGAAGACTGGCTGTGAAAGTGATGATTTGTATTAACAATAATCATTATATTTATTTTGTCCAATTACTTATGACCTCCAAAAATGGAGGGACTACATATAAAATGGCTGTAAATCCTAAATTCCTTACCCCCCCCCCCCCAAAATTAAAGCTAAAAGTCTGCACTAGAAGCACATCTTGATTGTTTCAGAGGTGTATAGAGGTAAAAATGACATAAAATTGTGTCACTTGTCCAAATACTTATGCACCTTAATGCCTCTGCCCTAACTAGGGCAGACTGACAGGACAAAATTAAAAAAGAAAAACTGATAAGAAGAAAGCAAATAGTAAGCAGAAGAAAGGAAATATGTGAAAGTCGAGTGTTATGCGGTGTTGAGGTCATCCATGGCACAGAGGTATCAGACACGTGCACTCAATAGCCAAGGTCAGATAGAGTCACAGAAGGATCACAAGGTCCCTGCAGAGCACCGGGTTATAACTGACAACTGTAATTAGCCTAATTAGAGTAACAAGACCATCATCACAGTGGGTAATGACCTGGGTACATGGACTAGATGATGAAAGAATGACTGACAGGCTGGCGAGAGAAACAGGTAGGCAAAGAGTATTAAGTAGGGTGATGCAGAGAGGAATGAATGATTGATGCAGATGAGTGTAAGAGTATCAGGGAACTGGATAAGGTGGAATGGACTGTACATATGTCTGGGATTGGTCCAGTAGACGTGTTCAGATAATTTTTTTATTTGCCTGGGATCACTTTCAGTTTTTGGCACACACAAGTACACACATTCAACATAATGGTTGTGGTTTTTGGGAAGTTGGTATAAAATGTATCTCATATCACACGCTTTATTTACAGCAGCAGTGTAGTGCTGCTTGGAGACAGAGAACACAAAATGTATTATTTTTGTGTCACAAATACCTCTACTGCTGAGTCAGACAGACACCTTTACAAGCTGTTGATCTCTGTGTAGGGTCTTTGCATTTTTGCCCCTAACCTTAAGCGCCACAAGTACGTGCCTAACCATTACCAACATACAAGCCATTTTGATTGTCCAGCCCTTCTTTTGTAACTCCGCCCTCTAATAAGAGGACCTGGATCCACTCACATTTATCAATTGTGAAGTGGCAATTTAGTCATCGAATCCTGAATCTGAACATCGTGCGTTGACTGGCTTATTTGCGACCAAGTTTTCGCACGAGCGGGTTGATGAAGGACAAAAATCATTTTAGCCATTGACAAAGCAAGACGCTGTCAGCAAGTACCATATGGTTTAAAACAAAAACAACTGGAATAGCTTCCAGCTTTGTTGAAGCATCATTGCCCTCTGATGGTCACAATCGAAAAGGCGTGTGTCACCAGTCTGTTGTGTCTGACTCCTGTGGGGGG
>OMMV01192732.1:0-12843 GCA_900302635.1 Chatrabus melanurus
GCAACCCTTAATTGGAATAAGCAGGTTTAGAAAATGAATGAATGTTCATTAGTGACCTGCAACAATGAATCAATGAGCTTACATTGGAGCGGGCCCCCTCTTGGAAGCCACCATGTTGATACAGAAGCCCAAAAGGGACATATTTACTCTACTTTTTGCATTTTTCAGTGTGGCCAGAAGAGTGAAGAAGAAAGAAGAGGAATCAGTGGTTGATTCCCTATACATCTGCTACTGGTTGCTAGTGCAGGCTAACAAGTTTGAGAACCCTCATTTTTTGAAATGGAAGCTCATGCATATTGTTTATCACAAGAAAAGGTAGCATGAACCCCTGTCATCAAAGAAGCAAAAACGTGACCGGTGATGGCATAATGCAGTCTGCAAACTCACCACTACATGCCACTAAATCTTACACACTGTAGCTTTAACCATGTTTTACTCAACTTTTCTTCTTCTTGTCTTTCTTTCTGAAAATGTGTATAATTTGTCCCCTTTAAACCAGCATGTTTTCACAGAGGTGGGTCAGAGTCAGCAATTGCAGTTTATGGTTTGTGAAGCTTGTAGTATGTAATGGAGAGAGAGAGAGTGGGAGAGAGGATGGGCGGTGGGAGGAGAGTTGGCCTGAGCTGACAAGGAATATAGCTCATATATAGAAGATGAATCAGGAGGGAGGGGGTTACTGGCGGACAAGCGGGTTGGCCCGGCTTTATCAGCCCAGTGACAAAACTCCACTGATCTCTGGACCCTCAGGTTGAGCAACGCAAGAGTCAAGCTGCTTGACAATCAGATTGAAACAAGGCCAGAATAAAAGAAACAACAGAATCAGGTGGAACAAATTCCAAAAAAAGGGGAGAAAGAACAGCTGTGAGCTGTGAGTCCAAAGGGAAAGGCGTATTAGTAAAAGCTTCTGGGAAGTACAATGTTGGAGAGAAGGCTACTTTTTGAGGTTTGGGGAGGAGAATGAAAGATTTGGAGAGTATGGGGGCGTCAGAGGCATTGGTCTGGGAATTGTGGTGACAGCCAGTGCAAGGGGACGAGGACTCATGTGAGGAGTTAACAGATTAAAGGCAGAAAGAAGGAGCAGAGTGACCACAAGTGCACCTCACTATGGGTGTAAAAAGCAAGGCTGCTGCAGCTATTATAATCCTGCTGCTGTTCCTCGGCTCCCTGTGGCTCCGTGAGTATTCCTCTGTGTGTGTGTGGACTTACTGCACTGATGATACTGTATAATATACGAATAACAATCCCTCCTTTGTTTGGAATGCATATTGTCTACATGAGGAATGTGTCACATGATGCGGCGGCTGCAGAATCAAGCGTCATGGTCACACCACTTTTTACTCACTTTCAAACTCAAATCATGTTTTAGCATCACAGTGACAGTTTAGGCATAAACCTAAACACTATTTTGGATGTGAAATAACTGAAAATGTGATTAAAATATGCACTTAAACTTTTAATTGTTTTGCTGTTTTTTTTCGTCATATCAAAAACTGTTGGTTAAATATGCACATTTTTGTCCACAATCTTCTTTTTTTTTTAGCAGGAAAATTTGTTGTGCACTCGCATCTAAAGGTCCATAATTCATAATTTTTAAAAAATCAAATTGTACATTATCTATGTTTGAATACATATACAATATTTAACTGTAATTTGGTGTTTTTAGAATTGCACAGGCAAGAAAAAGTGGAGCAAATAACAGATAAAAACTTTCCTTGTTGTAGAAACAAATGCATTTAAAGGGGTCTTATTGTGCAAAATCAGCTCTGTTCATGCAGAAAGCAAAAACTACATCTGAAACAGCTTGTTTTAGGCTTCTGTGACATATGTCACAGACATCCCTATGTGAACTCTTATTTGCTCTTCGACACACCCACTTAGCTGATATGTACTTGGTGTGATAGCTGCTCTCCTTTTAAAGCAACAGGCACAAAAACATAAAACAGTGTTTTTAGGATCGATTAGTTGGACTTCTCTGACTGGGCTATTTTTGCCTACAAACTTTAGTATCTAGTTTTAACGCACATGGTGGCCTATGCTTACTTGCTAGAAAGCTGTATAATATGATGCCTTTAATGATTCTTAAAGTGAGTAACTAATAATGACTATAAAAATATTAAAATTAGGACATTGTGATTTTTTCCCCCTCACTGGCTTCAGTTGTTTATGCTCCACAAACTTGAATTGAGGCTCATTTATAATAATTGGATCAGTTATTTACTGCAGGTTTATTTCTGTAAAGTGACCTAATTCCAGGAAACACAAAATCCTGAATGGAACAAGTTTGTCCCCCTCGTCTTTCCATGGGAATGCTGAGAAATGTAGGGGAAAAAATTAACTCATCACACCCTGATGTCAGTTTGACTTTGGACTTGGATTAGAATGTGTTGATGGAATGACCTGGAATGAAAGATTGGAATGACCTGGGATGAAGATGAGCAATTAATCTGGCCCTCTAATGAATTTTGATTTAAGATTTTAAAAAAAAGTTTAACATGCATTCATTTTGTTAGTAACTAAATTTCATCAGCAGAGGGCGCTTATCCCTTACTGATGCTACTTTTTGAGGTGTTACATATTTCTCTTTCAGCCATTGTTCTATAGACCCCATGCATTCACGTGACCTAAGGTATTGAGGCCACCAGTTTGGTGGGCAAAAGAACTGCTGGATCTACTTGCTCAGTGCACAAATAGGCTTATCGATGTCGGAATGCAAAGCTTGACAAGCACAAATCTACCACTTTCTAAATACATTGAACACTTAGATGGTGAGGCTAAGGAATGTGGCAAATGTTCCCTTGTTGAAGTGCAGGATCCAAACAATCTGTCTGTATAATTTAACACGTTATTTTCCTCCACAAATTACACAGTGATTGAGTTAAACTGGTTCAATTTGTCACCACATGTCTTGACGACTGGCAACCAATAATGCTAATCAAAGTTTGGAATGGAGCTAAAAATTGACCTGTAGTGATCCTATCTGAAACAGAAAGTGCATATAATAATGTCCAAACATGTCTAAAAACAGAGACTTGGCCTGAAAGTAACCCAAGGTTCATTAAGTCTGTTCCAAGATAACCTGAGGATAAATGCAGTGGACCAGAACACAAGAAGATGTAAATGAGTAATGTGACGCTTGTTATTGAACTGCTAGTTAAACTGACACCAATTCTGTCATCCTTGCACTGGGTCCCCATAAAGTTCAAACTGCAGTTTAAAATCTTTTTAATCACTTTCAGAGCTTTGCATGGTCAAATGCCTCTCTACATCAGCGGACCTGTCCGCCCATATATAACGAGCAGGTCTTTGAGGTCGTCTGACCAAAACCTGTTAGTCGTCCCTCGGTCAAGGCTGAAGACAAAGGGAGACTGTGCTTTTGAGGTTGTGGCTCCTAAACTGTGGAATGCACTGCCACTACATCTGCGATCAGTGGACACTGTTGAAACTTTTAAAGTGCCTGTAAAGTGAAATCCAATTTGCGTTTTGAAATTGTCAAACCACAGAAAAACATGTTATTAACCACCGAGCCGAATTTTAATGATTGAAAATATCGCTAAGTATAAAAAAATTAGGTTTCAAAATAGTGTAAAAATGAACACATTTCCACCCCACGCTGTGGGCGTGTTTGGCTCGAGGCACTGAAACCACGCCCCAATTGCGTGGGGAGGGTGAAGGTGTGGGGGCAAGGTTTTTTATTTTTATTTTAAAGCTTTATTGAACAACACGGAACCATGCAAACAGACAGCTAGACGAAAAAAACGTTCTATAGTAGACAACAATACACTGTCTACTGGTTGCTGGTGCAGGCTAACATGTTTGAGAACCCTCATTTTCCTGAAATGGAGGATCATACATATTGCTGATCACAATAGAAGGCAGGGGAGCACGAATCCCCGTTGACAAAGAAACGAAAACATAAAGGGAAACAAAATCTTGACCGGCAATGGCATAATGCAATCTGTAACCTCACCGCTAGATGACACTAAGTCCTACACACTGTAGCTTTAAAACATGGTTTGTGACTTGATAATTGATTATTTTCTTTAATGAAATCTTACATTTGATTTTAAGAATGTCTGGACATTCAAATTTGATTTTCTGTTGACCCACGAATGAAGAAAAAAGAAAAACCTCACTACATTCTAATCAAAAATCTAGGGTGCTTAAAACCTTTGCACAGTACGGTACATTCTGATCACTTTCATTAAATATTTGGCTTATTCTGACACTTTTATTGTACTGCTGCATCATTCAGTCTTTCAATGTATGAAAAATAATTTCTGCTTCACACACACACATGCACACTCACGTGCGCGCGCGCACACACGCAAATCTTAGTTTATAAAATAACTAAATAACTTACATTGTTTCTCGATAATTTGCCTTGCAGAGGGAGGCTTGGATTACCACTGGGATTCTTGTTTGAAAGGATACAATCAGATAAATAATGTAAGCATTCAAGCACATTTTAAAGCAGTTCATCTCATTTCAGCTCTGTGAAGTCGACTTTGTAAAGTCTAGTGAGACAAATGTGAACGCAGTCTATATTTTCTTTGCATTTTCCTCCCTACCCCCCCAAAACACGACACACACTTGTTCACACACGCCACATCTTCAGCTTGACCAGCTGTCCAACAGCAGTGAGGCCGATGGGTCTGAGGGCCCGTTGGAGCTGGAGCTGTGCCCAGGTCAGACCTTCCAGGTGTCACTGCTGCTTACCCACCTGCTGGCGGCGCCGGCCTCCACCTCTGACGTGCTGCTGCAGCCGTATCTTTCCAGCTGGGACGAGCTTGTCAAGTAAGATATCGTAGAGTAGGAGCACACATTTGTTAAAGCGGTCATCCATTCATCGATTTTTTTTAAACCCACTTATTCCAATTAAGGGTCACGGGGGGGCTGGAGCCTATCCCAGCCGTCATTGAGCGAGAGGCAGCGTACACCCTGGACAGGCCGACAGTCCATCACAGGGCCACATACAGACAGACAAACACATTCACACTCTCACTCACACCTACAGTCAATTTAGAGTCACCAAGTCATCTAACCTGCATGTCTTTGGAAGTGGGAGGAAGCCGGAGCACCTGGAGGGAACCCACGCAGACACGGGGAGAACATGCAAACTCCACACAGAAAGGACCAGGTCAGAAGCGAACCCGGGACCTTCTCGCTGTGAGGCAACAGTGCTAACCACTAATCCACTGTGCCACTCTAAAGAGATCATGTGGTGCAAAAAAATTTTTTGTATGTGTGGAAACAAACACAAAGTCCCACAATTCTGTAACCCTGAATTCTGCTATCAGCAAATTTTAGCTGTGAAAACAGCTCGCTTGTCACTTATGTCACATAAGTCTGTCTGGCTTGCTGAAAATGTTTTTAATTTTTTTAAAGGTATTTTTACCTAAACTTTAATGGGTTTAAAAAAAAAAAGAAGACACATTTACACCTACCCTCTTTGATTTGGACTTTCTGAATTTTCAGTTTTTGTCCAAGAGGTGTGAAAGCTAACCCAACACATGGTCTGGACCAAACTGCTGATCTTTTTGTATCAGTCCACAATAAATTGTGAAACAATCTTCTTTTGAAGTGGGGGTGGGGGAACTTGAGGAGTGTCACAATCACACCAATTACAGGAAATTATAGGACTATTCCAAAACAACAAAATGGAAATGCTGTGGCTCACTGTATTATTTACACTCTTCTTCCTTCCTGTTGGCCACAATTCAATTTTCACAGTACGAAGTCGTTCATTTGGCAAATTGGAACTAGTCTCATATATTGTACTTGAGGTTGTTGTTTCTGGTAGTAATAACATAATTATTTTTTGCAACATCAGCACAAGAAGGGGCACTCAGAGTGCCTCGCATGTTTGACACCGAGTTATGCAAATTCATTCTTTGTGGTAAATTGAGATCATAATTTATGGTTCTGTGTGGTCTTGACATTTGATCAATTCTGTCCAAAAATGAACCACTTTATCCTTGATTAACACACAACCTTTCCACCATGTTTAATCCATATTGGCACCAAACTGCTTGAGTTAAACAGTTTTGACCTTGAGTTTGGTCTTTCAAGGTCATCCAGGGTCAGCGGTCATGTGACCAATAGAACAGTGATATATGACTTCATATTAGTGTTTAATAGTAATCATAGGTGTTAGGGGTGTAACCATTCACCAATATGAATCGGAAATTAGAAAAGTAAACAATATAACTACTTTGATTTGCGGACCCCTGGATAAATCTGCATGCACTATGAACCAGCCCATGGTCCAGTTTTAATGTTATGAATCGGTTGAGTAAAGCTGTTTTGCTGCTGCTTCCGCATGTTCAAATTCTCGTAAACATTCACAAGTTAGCGCGCGACTCTCACGGGTTCAGAACAGGAAAGTCAGTTTAAGCGACTGTTAAATGCTCGTTTTTACTCCCGCGCTGCTGCACGTCTGTCGGTTCTGGCTGACGCACCTCTGCCTCGTCTCTGCTGCACAGCGAGCTTGAATCATAACAAAATAAAGAACAAAATTGAGGCGTTCAAATTTCAGCACATGGAAATTTATGCTGTGCTAACAGGCTAAAAACAGCTGCTTCTTCCTTTGGGCTTGTTCTATGCTGTGCTGTCTGCTACTGTATGTGGTGCGAAAAAAAGGCGAGCAGAGGCAGCGCCAACGTGCAGCAGTACAGCAGTAAAAACGTGAAGAAGGCCCCAGGTTTTTTGTGAAATAAGTATTTGAAGGTAAGCAATGCCACTTTTGGCTAATTCTAATTTATCATGGTAAATAAATGTCTACATTAAACAAAGAATTTTATTGGATTGCATCGTATCACACCAAATCTAATTGTTCCATAATAAAAAGTATTGTCCATGAACTGTGTCATAGCCCATTTATCTAGATACATATTGGATCGTTTTATAAGGGAGAGATGCACACCTCCAGCAGGTGTATCTTTAACCAGTTCCTTGGAATAGCCATTTTAAATATCCCCTATATATAAGCATTGGGCCCAAATTTTGACCTTGGCTTGTTGAAGGAGTTGCCACTCACATGGGCGACAGGACAAGCATATGTCTGTGGAAACATCTTTGGCACACTTGCATAATTGCAATGTGGAACCAACCCAAAATGAAACAAACAAGCAAGTAAACAAACAAACTTTGAACTTTCACATGTTAAAATGCCTGACACCTGCTGACCCATGTTAGCTTGCTGAAAAGGTGTTTAATGTGACCCCTATAAAGTGTTTCAGATGGCAACGTGCTGATTCACTTCATCCTGTTTGCAGGTTTATGGACGCTCTCGGCCCAATGGTTGGACTGATATCTACAGAGATAAAAACCAAGACTTCAATCATCCGCCAGCTGGCCTTGCTGTCAGATCAGAACCGTGAAGCCGAGCTGAGCTTGGATGTACATCCTGTGAGCATTAAGACTGGGATTAAAAATAATGCGGAGGCCTTACAGCACAGCAGAGCGTACCACTCTGTGCGCTCCATGATCTGGGTGGAACTGAACAGAGGCCTGGTGGACTTCAAGCAGCAGACAGACTCTGGATGTCGCACACTGCTGCGTCTGCATCGTGCGCTGCTTTGGCTGGAGCTCTTCCTGAGGAAGCTGGCAGAGATGCCGGCGGCCGGCCGGCTCAGGAGCCCGTCAGATCTGTGCCGTGAAGCCTACCAGAACACCCTGGCTCAGTACCACACCTGGTTTGTCCGCAGGGCTGCAGAGCTGGCCTTCATTGCCTTACCAGAGCGGAAACTCTTCTACAGACTGGTGTGCGTTCAGAACCAGGAGGGGCTCAGTAAGGTGCTGAACAGGGTGGTCCAGGCCATCGGGGAGGTATATGACAGGACACAGCAAGCTATGGAGGAGAATGGCTTGCTAGATTTGCCTTAAGAACACTTCCAGTCACCAGTCCCAATCATGCATCTGATTTACATGACTGGATTTGATGCCAAACAACCAAAGGGCCACGTCAGCAATCACCTTTACTGTTTCACTTTCTTGGCCTCACATTAGAAGCATTTTTAGGCAGCTCAGCTGGTGAAACAGACACTTTGAATAATTTAAACAGGGGGACAAAGTAACATGACGCCTTGCAATAAATACTACCATAAGTACTACCCTGCTGAAGAGTAATGTTCTCTTTTTTGTCACAAATTTGTTTTGCATTATCAATACCTAATCCATAAGATTGTTGCTGCACTTGACATACAAATGAAATTGTAAATGAAAGGTGCCATCTGTAATTTTTACTCATATAAAACAATATTAATTCCAATAACTGAAGAGTTTTAGTTATACGGTACTGTGCAAAAGACTGTTACTGACAAACAAAAATAATGTTTATCTAAACTTTAAGGAGGTTAAAGAAGTTTCTGTTACTTTGGTGGTGCAGAATGATTAAATGTCTGACAAAGTTTAAACAATCCAGATGCTGAGTTTCTAAGGTTGCCCGAGACGTGATAATGTTTGAATAACATTGAATTCTAATGTTATCTGCATGAGGGTAAGAACCGAGCAACAACCTCTGGTGCTGAAAAATGTAGTCAACGCGGAAGTGCCAAATCTTGCAGTACCTTGAATGGCCACTTGAGGCTGGCTCCAAAAGCGAGTCACTCTCCCGAGAAGCCCATGTTAAAATCTCCAACTTTACAGCAGAAATTAACATATTTAAAGGCTGGTATAAAAGAATGGTTTTGGTCCCCATAGCTAGTTTCCTCCTTCATGACAACTGTACAGGGGATTAATGTTTGTATAACTCATCAGTTTATGGTATTTTATGCCATAAATTTATGAATACTTAGGGGTGTGGTCCCTTTGGGTGACACCTACTGTGCTGGGCCAAGGCTAGCAACGGCTGCTAGCTGCTGTGGACTCGACCATGTTTGTCCTTTCTAAGCATTTTATTACAAATATCTTAGATAATATGGCTTGCTGTGTGGTTAATTGTACTAACAGATCATCTAAGAGGTCTGTGCTCCAGTATTTCTGCTGAGTGAAAGTTTAGTCTTATTTAATTTGTATGTTAGCACCGTTGGCACTAATTAACAGGTATCCATAGCTTAGTGATGTTAGCTACTTTAATGGTGCCCCAAATATTGAAAGAATATGCGGCAAATGAGGCAATATCGCCTTTAATACCCGCACCCAAGCCACCTGCTATGAAAACCACCGCCCAGTCTGGAAAATATGCATTAATCAAACATCCGAACCAATATTAGCCTGTTAACTTGTTTGGTAACTTCGAGATGGGAGCATGTTTAGGCTTCACTCATACTGCTCAGGTCACGCCGTTCTTGCCCACCCTCCACCTCCTTACAAATTTATGGGTTACAAGATGGCGACATTTGGAGCTGCCCCATTTGAGCTTCAAACCCTCTTTTCAGAAAACCTAAACATGGACGGTTTGTCAAGTATACTGTATTCGACCATTTAAGCGCAATGGGTGCTAAATAAATTGCTTTTTATTGAGCATAGGGTACTTAGAAATCATTGCGTGCGGGTCTCGCTTTGACTCATGAAGCTTTGCTTTATGAAGCAATGCTTCATACGCTCATTAAAACCTGGGACAGAAATAGCACCCACACCCACTGGAAACACTACAATTAAAACGTGAGTCCATTTGATTTTTGTTTTTTAAATCACCCCTTTAATTTGGGATTTTTGTGCATTGTTGTAATGTACTTTTATTATTGGAGTTTCTTTTGTTTAATGCGTTGATTCCTGGGAAAACCCTATATAAATAGTTATTATTATTATTATTATTATTATTATTATTATTAATAATAATAATAATAACGAGCGCGTGATTTTTCGGTATATAAGTCGCACCAGAGTATAAGTCGCAGGACCTCCCAAACTAGTAAAAAACTGTGACTTACAGATGAGGACAAAATTATGAGCCCCCCTATGAAATTTAACAGTTGCTTAAAAAAGTGCTTTTTTAACAGAGCAAGGAATTTTCAACACAACATTTCTGAACATCCTAGTTTTATTTTGGATGCTTACATTATTTTACTTTGCACACAGAAACAAAATTATTTCACAAAAACCAATAACTACCAGGGTCAAAATTATTAGTCCCCTTAAGAACTGACCTTTTTGTTGAGCCACAGCACAAACCACTGTTGTCCAATGATGTGCTTTAACTCTGTAATGCTCAAAGCTTGTAAAATCAAGTTCAACCTGAGGGTTACAAAGTTAAAGCACATCACACCACACCGGACAGAACAAGCCTGGCAGAGGTTGGAAGCCACAGATTTCAAAGACTCTGGAAAGAAAACTAGTGAGAGATGTGTCTAAAGACCCCAGAACAACTGCCAAGACACTAGTGAATGACTGAGCCAAGTCAGGAATTGTAGTCTCAAAGAAGACAATCACTAGAGCCCTGCACAGGAATGGACTGCGAGGTTGCGGACCAAGAAAAACTCCACTTCTGCAGAAGAGACACCTTCAAGCCAGACTGAAGTATGCTCAGGACAACCTGGAGAAAGATTATGCAGACTGGAAGCGTGTCCTTCGGTCAGATGAGACGAAACTAGAGCTCTTTGGCCATAGAGATGTTGTTTATGCTTGGAGAAAGAAGGGAGAGGTGTATAACCCAAAGAACACCGTCCCCACAGTGAAACACGGCGGTGGGAGTATTATGCTGTGGGGATGCTTCAGTGCGTCTGGAACTGGGAATCTCGTCAAGGTGGAAGGAATCATGACGAAAGAAGGATATATGAAGATTTTGAAAGAAAACCTCAAGCAGTCAGCAGCAAAACTGGGTCTGGGTCGTCACTTTGTGTTCCAGCTCGACAACGACCCAAAACACACGTGGCTCCTGGTGAAGAACGACCTCCAGAAGACCAAAGTGAACATTATTGACTGGCCTGCACAAAGCCCCGACTCAAAGCCGGAGGAGCTTGAGAGATTCATCAAAGAAGAATGGGCTGGGATTCCTCAGGAGACACGTCTGAGACTTTATGAAAACTACAACAAATGACTGCAGGCTGTTATCCAGCAAAAAGGACACACAATTGACTATTAGCACCATGGGGCTAATCATTTTGACCCTGGTAGTTTCTGTGTGAAAAGTAAAATAAATGTCAGCACCCAAAATAAAACTAGGATGTTTAGAAATGCTGTGTTGAAAATGATTTGCTCTGATAAAAAAAGCACTTGGGAAAATTTTGAAGAAAACATTAAATTTGATAGGGTGCTAATGATTTTGTCCTCATCTGTATAAGCCAGAAAATATGGTACTTTTGTTGTTATGCACATTTTGGCACAGACTTGAGCTTTCTTTTTCTGATGAAAGTGTGTGATTAGTGTTTCTAATGTTTTTCTATCAAAGCGCTGGTTGTTACGCATATTAAAGATTTTTTTATCAGCAGTCTACATTTTTGTTTCAAACCACGTGTAACCTGCGGTGAAAACTAAATCGCCTTTGTTCATCCATCTGATTTCCATACAGCCCCAGCCATGGGGAGGGACAATTTCATTGTTAGTATTTGTGTCCAATTCAGTTTCACGGTCCTATTATGCAGTACTGTGCAGAGTGTACGTGCTACGGATCTGCTTGTTGGGGAGCCGCCATATGAGGTTTTCTTTCTATACTCTTTAAATAAAACAGGACAGAGCGGTGGAGTTTAGGCTGGGTTTTTTTGGTGGTCTAAGGCACGATTTGAACACGCCAGCTCTGCGCCGGACACACTCAGTGTTAGACCAGCACACCTACATGAGTGTAAGTGGTATTGTGACTTAGAGGGCGTGGGCGCTGGATGTAAAAAATGACAATAACCAATAACATTTGCGTTGTGATGTGCACCGCTTTATGCCCGGTGGAAGCTCCAGCCCTAAAGGTTAGATTCTGAAAATTTCCCTCATCTAAAGACTATTCTGCTGTGCAGACCTTTAACAATTCATTTCTTGGATATTTTACAGAGAGAACTGTGCATTGAGTTGCATTCACTCAAACTATTTTAAACCCACAAATACCTCTAATGTTGCATAATCGTGTTTTCTACCTGTTTCACTGTTAGCTCTTACTTTCTGCGGCGATGCTGAAGATGGCACGAGAGCAAGTTAAAGGTCACAACTTCAGCTGAATATCAAGTCATGAGGCAAACAATTACAGCACTTTCCAGTGGAAGCTAAGCATTTTGAGCTTCATATTTCTGATTATGAAACCACATATTTTATACAACCAAGATTTTATTCTCTGACCTTTTTAGCCCATGAGACCGAAGCCAATTTTGACCTAATCGGAATCACTTAAGGTGAATAAACAGCACTTACAATCCAGACTCAGTATACCATGGCCTACACAAAAATGTATGATAACCTTCACAGAGTGTATAGCCAGGTAGGGTGTCAATGAGGGACTACACAGAGGTCAAAATTTGAAAAGGGCTTCAATTATCTTAAAAAGTATAACATATTATTTGTCTGATCATAGGGATTCCAAAAAGTTACACTTTGGACTATCTATGACTGAATGTTATGGAATTATGGGGTTAAAATAGCAAAAATGGTGACAAAGTCCAATGTCAGTTTGTATAGGGGTCAAAAAATAAAGTTTCTCCAATTTTGGTAAAAGGTGATGCAAATTATTGGTTGAACTAATAGGATTAATAAATGGAATAGTTTTGACTGTGTTGGATGCTTGGTCTCTAAAGTAAAGGTCAAACAAGGTCAACGTCCATTGGATACTATGACATGTGACATATGTTACCCCGTAATGTGATAAGTAAGCATAACAGATGGTGCAAACTATTTCTTTTTAAAACCATACAACCAATAATTTGCATCACTTTTTGTAAAAATTGTAGCAACTTTAACTTTTGACCCCTGTAAAAACTGAAATGG
>OMMV01192735.1:0-10779 GCA_900302635.1 Chatrabus melanurus
CTTTGCTCAGGAGGATAAGTCAGATTGTTGGCAGAGGTAATTGTACACCTATGAGGACTTACTTATGAATGAATACGTTGATTTGAGGTAATAAATTACTTAAATTGTTACACACTGTCCCTTTAATAACATACTTAAAAAATCTACTAAAATCTAACTTCCAGAAAGGGGTCATTTTCAATATGGCATCCAAGATGCTCACTGGGAACTAAAAATGGCTATATCTCACCCACTATTCAACCTAGAAAGTTGGTTTTGGTGTCTAAACCTATGTTTTTGGGTACAAGGAAACCAATGAAATCAACTAAAATACTATTAGGTAATTATTTGTTGACCATTCCAAACTGGGTTCCCAAGAACACTATCAGTTGACTCAAATTGTCTGAAGTAAATGTTATATTCAACCAGAAGTGTCAATTATATATTTTTTGAACTACCTTTTAGGTTAAATTTTGTAATATTTAACTCTCCTATCATCATTTTGGCATCTTGAGGAGGCAAGAGGACTTTGGAAGTCATAGTTAGCATCAATATATGGATGGGTGGGGTTAAGCAATGTCTGACATCATGGCAGCAAACCGGTCCATTTACTTTTGTCAAATACATGGTTACCTTCAGCAAATTGTAATTTGGGATAAAAAACAAGTTGAATAGTAAATGATATATATATATATATATCCACTTTTAGTTTCCGGTGGCCATTTTGGACGCATATTGAAAATTACCCTTTTCTGAAAGTCAGATTTTAGTAGATTTTTAGTGTGTTATTAAGCATGCATAAAGGTGCAAACATGAATTTAAAAACCGTTTGTATCTTTTTTTGGGGGGGGGTTCAACCATATATTTACCCGACTATTCAGAAAACTGACACAATTACAGAGGAAATGTATTCAGAGTGCAGACATCAGGCTCTGTCCGTATCTGTATTTAACGTTGAGCATATATGAGCCTTTATGGTCTTGAAATGAACATTCATTTCATGGGCAACAGCTCTGGTGGAAATTCCCGCAGGCATTGTGTTATTTTACAGTGGGCTTTTATTGTGACCAATCCAAGGAATGTGTGCAGTAACCATGCTGTTTAATCAGCATCAACATGGATTTTTGACAAATTTGTGGACAAAAATTTGAGAGAAATAAGCCTTTTGTGTGCAACGAAGAAATCTTAGATCTTTTACGTCGATACGTGAAAAATGGGAACGAAAACAAAAGAGTTGCATTTGTATTTGTATTGAGTATATTTCGGAGAATGTACAGCCACCCAGGAAGTTTTGCTGAACTTTATAAATATTCTTTGCAACTTGTTTTCAGGTTTGCTATAGATTTGTTCCTGGCTAAACTTAATTTTCCACCATGAGACCTCTAAGGTAAATAATTCAGAGTCTGGTTCTCATACGCGGAGACAATTTTCAAATGTAGATGGTTTTGAGTTTTTTAGTTGGTAGAGTTTCTGCCTGTGGCTTATAAAGAATGACTATATTTGAGTTTGGGGTTTTTTTTTTTTTGTATTAACTGTTATTATGACTGACAAGACGGCATTAACTGAAGTCGTCCAAGTGAACAGCCAATATAAAGTCTGTGTGTGCGTGCACACGCTGCGCTTGTTTGTGTGTGTTTTGCCAGAGATTTGCTTTAAATGAAGTCTGACCTTTGCAGGAGGACAGACCTGCTTTGAAATGGCAAGTTGTTTATTGAAGTGCCTCCTCTACCTCGATTGCAAACTCAGACAAATCACGACTCATAATGTGAAAAACATCCAAACCGCATGCAGACACCCAGGAGAACACACAGTCCACACAGTGGAAGATCTGGATGGAGAATTACTCCCCGACTACAGACGGACGTCTTTGGCGTCAGTCAGAAAGAGGAAAACCTTTGAGTTTTCATTATAGAAGAGGTCATGGGATTCGAAGGAATGGGTTCTGAGGCTTTTACGAACGGGGGAGGTATTTCTTATATTGAGGCCAAAATTCATAAATAGAAAAAAATAATCAGTTTTGTGATTCTGCTCCTTTTAAGTCACCACCCCCAAATTTAATTGCTTCTCTTCCGGTTTAGGCTCAACCTTTTCACTGCTTGCTATAAGTCAATTAGTAAAATGTCTTTTCTCACCATCAACAGTTTATTTTTCGATTTCTGACGCTGCCTTTTTATTTTGCTCAACCCCGAAATATAATGGGTGTTCAATTCCAGTCCCATTATTTTCACGATGTTTTTGTGAAAACGAGTTTGAGTAACATGTCATATTTTTTTTTTAGAATTTTACAAAGGTATATAAATAACAAATATCCCTGGCTCCGCCCGAGGTGTTGCCTCAGAATGTAATGGCACCTATTCTAGTGAAACAGCTTTTGTTGCAACAATAAATAATTAGCTTTAAATGTCCTGGCTCCGCCCCCTTTAGCCAGAGCCACCCAAAGCTTCATGGAGTGTTTTCCAGGAACACTGGCAACATATATATATATATATATATATATATATATGCCCTTCCTGACGCAACTCCACATTACATGGAGAATGGGCAGGCGTGGGGTTCGAACCGGTAAACCTTCCACACTGAAAGCGGTCGCACTTACCACTAAAATTTGCATTAACTTGTTCTGCCTTCTTTTGTTTGTTTTTTGCTCATCAGCCCTAAAATTTAAAGGTTTTTGTTGCAGGTTACACCCAGTGTTTTCACCAACTTCAATAAAGTAATAAGTTGAAGTCAGGCTGCTTACAAGGCAACAAACGGATGTCGGCAAGAATTGGCGGATGTAAATAATCGTCGTGTATAAGCGTCGATGTCTTGCTGCTTCTGTTATTTTAGTCATCTCCACCCTCCTCTATCAGTTGGTGGTAATAAATAATATCTTGAACAGTGATAAGTAGAGATACTTTGATAGCTGAAAGAACATGCTGCACCTTCCTGTGGAACTGATTTAGTACCGTAAACCGAGGTGACAAGGGACAAAAGTGAAAATGGTTCTCTTTTGCCCTTAAACCAGCGAATTTACAAAGAAAATTGTGAAACATTGCATTACTTTTCTTGAAAAAAATAACTAAACTTTAGTTCGCAAACATCTCATTCGTTTAAGGGCAAAAAATAGCTTTCCGTTTTTGCCCCTTGTCACCCCGTTTTTACGGTACATGTGCAGTGACCTTCTGTCTGTTGTCACCACATAGTTAATAGGCCATAAATACTTTAGTTTGATTTTGGTTGGTCTTTGGTCGTGTGCTTTGTGTGCACGCCAGTGTTTTCTTTCATCCCATATAGTGGTCGACCAATATAGGTTTTTCAATTAGCAATGCAAGTTTTTAGAGAAAAGGGCAAGCTGATGGCCAATTATAATACCTTTTTTATTTGTTGTTGTTTTGTTTGTTTTGCAAGGGATAAAATACAAAACTACAGAGAAGGTGGATCTGTGGAATAAGAGTTGGACGAGCAATATATACACCTGGGTTTGATTCCAGGTGTGTGTGCTTCAGGTTACCTGTGTGTGGACAAGATACTTCATCTGCATTGTCTCAGTCCACCCAGCTGTAAATGGGTACCAGACTTGCTCGGGGAAGTAACCTGCGATGGACTGGTCCAGTGGGACTCATAGGCGCTTATCTGCTTCACGCTACGGTAACCGGGGAGGCCCGTTGGCACGGGGCCAGTGGGCCTCAGGGCTTGTAAAGGATTTACTCGACAACACAACAACTTAATAACATATGAGACACAAACTGTGCTTGGACATTTATTTAACACTGCTACTGTCTGCGTTGTATCTGTTCAAGTCTTACTGCTTTCTGTCAGAATAACTTCACATCCAGTATTGGGATGTTTGCCACTGTTTCAAAACACCCATTCCCAATGTTTTAAGGCACCCGACTGCATGTAAATGAACACCAGGGGGAGTTCTAGCATCATTCAACAGAAGCCACACTGGCATTTCCACTTATCAGATGTGACTGCAGATGGTTTTGAATCGGCCGATCAATCGCTCTACCATTAATCTCATGTATACTCCAAAAGCATACACTATAAATGGAAGACATTTGGAGCCTTTCCTACTTAATATGCTAAATGTGTGTGTTTTTTTTATTTATTTATTTTTTTAAAGTTGTCATTTGGATTTTCACACTCTCTCCAGGAACTGAATGTCACACTGAAGAGTTTGCTGTCCGAGTGGTTCTCGGTAGGTCTGCTCCGACTGGAGAGAATCACGTGGCAGTCCCCCTGTGACATCCTGCAAAAAATCAGCCAGTAAGTAACGTCTTCTCACAACATCCTGCCTTGTTTCCCCCCTCACTGTTACATTTAATTGTGACCAGCACACATGCAAATTGTGGCATGACACCAGAGAACTGCAACACTTACTGTTAGTGTGTTGCCAGGTATGAGGCAGTGCATCCCGTAAGAAACTGGACTGACCTGAAGCGCAGAGTTGGGCCGTACCGGCGCTGTTATGCCTTTACCCATGCAGCCATGCCAGGAGAACCCCTTGTCGTACTCCATGTGGCGCTCACTGAGGACATCTCGACTAACATACAGGTTAGAAATGTGAGCTGCTGTAAAAGGTTTCAACATATGCTGAACTTTAAAGGATAGTTGAATGTGATTTACGCTTTTTTGATCATCCTCTCAGCTGACTAATTATTGCTCTATGAAAAGGGATGTCCAATGAACGGGTGAGTCTCCACGCATATATTGCCAGCTATCATTTCAGCAGGTGATATTACTTGGGTGATCGTTTGGAACGAAAACCTGCAGACTGTCTCAGCCCATCATAAATCAACCCGTGTGTCCAGCAATGAGCCACTTTCTTTGTGATCAAGGTCAAATTTGAGGAAAATATCAATCCAATGTGAAATCTGAAAGCCTTAAAATATGTCTAGACACAGAACCAAAATTATGTGATAAAATGATAAATTGACACAAATATATAGTACTTTGCAAAAGGTTACGGCACCCTAGAATTTAGATTTAAAAATGTATAACCCCAAATCAGAAAAAAGTTGGGACGATTTGGAAAATGCAAATAAAAAGAATGCAGTGATTCTTACATTTACTCTGGCTTCTATTTCAGTGCAGACAGTATGAACCCAAGATATTTCATGTTCTGTGTGGTCAACTTCATTTCATTTGTTAATATACAGCCATTCCTGCATTTCAGGCCTGCAACAAGTTGGGACGGGTGCAATTTATTGTAAATATAAGGATTAAATCATCACTTTTACAGCCAGTTTTCTTGAGATAAGTCAGGGGATGGATGGATACATGAACATTTCCAAGTCACTGAATATGTCTTGGACTTCATTTACATCGATCATAAACAAAAAACAGCAGTGACCATGCTGGAAGGAGACTAGTGAGGGAAGACACCCATGACAGCTCTGAAAGAATTATAGGCTTCTGTGAATGCGAGTGGAGAAACTGGGAATGGTGCAACATTTGCCTGTTGCATCCCCATTCACAGCTTCATGATGGAGTGGAGTAGAGAAGAACTGTAAAATCTAGGCTCAGGTTTGCCATGTGCCTTCTGGCAAACTGCAGCTGAAATTTTGTAAGTTCTTTTTAAGAAAATCCTCCTCTCTACCACTTCATCATGAAGCTCTATGACAAAGGTTGCACTATGCACAGTGACCTGCTGACGTCTTCTTTACCTCAGCTGCCAAATGACCAGGCTGGTCTGTTGGATCTGCACTGAGGAAGTACAATAGTGCAGCTTTGGCTTCAGGCCTCGTTCAAGGACACGTCAGCGGTTGCAATGAGAGCGACACTTTTTCACCTTCCCCCTCCCAGCTTTTTCTAGCCGGTCCGTGTGTGGCTCAGTCATACAGCAAGAACATGAGTCTAATAACGAGTCTGTATGCAGACAAGAACAGTAAGTGAGAATATATCTTCATGACTCAACAAAATGTTTTTTTTACCTTTAGAGCATTGTCCGGGAGTTTGGCACTCTCGACTCCGAAGAGGATGTGAACAAGATAAATGCAGCCATCTTCTACTCCATCTCCTCTTCCCAGGCCGGCCTACAAGGGGTGGAGCTGGGCAACTACCTCATCAAAAGGGTGGTCCGAGAACTACAGGTGAGTCACAATAATGGCTGAATACACGAGCTTTGTTTGCACTCTGTCACTTTATGCAACTTATATTTGATTTGAGGCAACTGTTCATCCCAAGATACATGAAGTGACAAAGTTTGGATGCTCACAAAGCCAAATTAGGAATCAGTGTTCTCCAGTGAAATGAACACTGCAGGGAGTGGCCTGGTTTGCATTCAGTTCAGGACTGTATAGTTTGGACACTATCAGACTTCTCAAAATGCATTTTCCCTTTCGCTTTTTAAGATAATGGGGCCAACCCTTCTCAAAATCTACATGAATAACATTGCTCACTCTGTTGGAAGCCCTCACATCCACCTGTATGCTGATGACACCATTCTGTACACAACTAGTACCTCCCTGAACACCAACCTGAATTTCCTGCAGCACAGCTTCAATAGTATCTAATATGCCTTCGCCAACCATCACTTTCTCTTCAATTCAATTTATTTGTGCAGTGCCAAATCACAACACAAATCATCCCAAGGCGCTTCACAAGAGTAATGTCTAACCTTACCCACCCCCTGAGCAAGCACCTTGGCAACGGTGGTAAGGAAATACTCCTCAGGCGTTTTTTGATTACAAGAAGAAACCTCAAGTAGACCACATTCAGTGAGGTGACCATCTGCTTTGGCCATACTACCAATAATAAGTCAAGTCTGAGAGCATGCTCTGATGCTGTGCTACACCACAGAACCGCCCTGGGTGTCAGGTCAGGGTCAGTATTGATCCTGCTACTGGTACCATTGTAACCCAGTGCATGCTGCCGCATGGTCAGGTGGTCGGCGGCTAAACCGGCTCCCCCGCTGGCGCTTACGTTGGTGAGGAGGGTGGCATGACACCCAGCGGGACGAAAAACAAAACCTGTCAAAGGGCGGATGAACTCCTTGTGAGTTAGCGGCCATCGCGCTTTTATGGGGTTTTTAAAAAAATATATATATTTTTTAAATGTTTTTATGCATGTCATTTTCTTTTAATTGTTGCCTTGTGGCACTGTATTTTTATATATTTTATGTGTGTACCCTGGGCATGGTTTCTGCATCTGGAACTGCAGGTGGTCCTCCAGCCCGCAGATGATCCTTTTTTGGGGGTTGGCGGCGGGATTAGCACTGCAGCCGCCATAAAAACATTGCACAAGCTAAAAACCAAGAAGGGAAGATTGGGAAGGGAAGCTCTCTGTTGGAGTAACTCTGCAGCTGCCTTCCATCGGAAGGTAGTGCGCACTATGAAGGGGATGGGAGAATGCCGTTTGGAGCCTCATCTCACGACAAGAAGAAACCACAGGAGAGCACCAAGGGTCTTGTCTTTGGAGGATGGTGGCTGGCGCGGTGCCGAGGGGTCGTCCACTTACCAATAACAGAATAACAACTAATAAAGCATAATAAAGAAATGTCAAACATGCAAGGACAGAAATATTACAGCTAAGCAATCCATATACATGTAGGGTCCAGTGGTTGCAACAACATAATGGCTCAAAAAACATCAAAACGGCAAAGAGCCGTCACCAAACATAGGGAGTACAAATGGCAAATCAGTGTTCCATTCCGTTTCCCATAAAGTCTTAGTCTGATTTGCTCCGGTGAATGTCTCAGAGACATCCAGGCATCATCAAACGCTCCCATTTTCCAGGCAGCCTCTGGACTTCACATCAGCACTCAGGTTCCCACGTCTCAGTCAGGAAGGACCCCACAGGAATTGGTTGGTCAGCTGGCGAGGCGAACGATCCACAACGCCCACAAAGCCCTGGCCTCTCAGCAGTCCGAGTCCTTGTCACCAGCTCCACTGTCAGCTCCACCTCGGACAGAGACCAGCAGAAATCATTCAACCAGAACACACAACTCACAGCAACACCATCTCACAACAGTAAAATAACAAACAAAATGCTAATGTGTTCGCCGGCAACATATTCCTAAACTTCACTAACATTCCCCAGAATTTAGAATTGATGAGACTCAGTCTTACTTCACTAGAATACCATAAATTAAGCTTAAATTGGAGGGAAAAATGATTCAGTACAGCTAAGTCTATATTAATTACAACATAGGGAAAACAGATGAGTCTTTAATCTGGATTTGAATAACTCCACAGAATCAGACTGTTTTATCTCAGCAGGCAGACTATTCCACAGAAAAGATGCACGAGAAGAAAAAGCTCTGTGACCTGCTGACTTCTCCTTTACCTTTGGAACGCACAGTCATCCTGCATCCCGAGGACGCAGAGCACGGGCCAGAACATACTGTTTAATTAGATCTGCCAGATGGGGAAGCGCTAGTGCATGTAAGATTTTGTACATTAATAACAGAACCTTAAAATCTGACCTCACACGAACAGGAAGCCAATGAAGGGAGGCCATGATCGGGGTAATATGATCAAACTTTCTTCTCCTGGTTAGAACTCTAGCAGCGGCATTTCGAACCATTTGAAGACCTCGCATCCCAGAAAATGAGACATAACAATAATCAATTCTCGATGACACAAAGGCGTGAATCAATGTCTCTGCATCTGCCACAGACATAAGATGAAATCTCTTCTCTTAAACACATAAAACAAAATGCATGTCTTCAACCGGGAATTTACCTCAAGTCAAACTGCCCCCTTAAAACATCCTCCCTGGATAGGTCTGAAGTCAACTTTGTAAACTCCTATAAATACAGGAGTATCTGGCTCAACAGCTCACTCTCCTTTTCAGCATGCTGCTCTCCAAAGTTAGAGCAAGAATTGGTTTCCTGTACTCTAAGAACGCCTTTTTTACCCATTCTGCAAAGCACACCTTGGCTAATATGACAGTTCTTCACATCTTGGATTATGGTGACATAATCTCCAAAAACCTCAATAACCTGGACATCATCTACCATACGGCCATTCGCTTTGTCACCGGTGCAACTTTCAACATTCACCACTGTAACCTGTGTTCTCTAGTCAACGGAGAGCTGCTTACCTCGACTGGGGATATCGTCAGGCAGTGGAAGGAACACTTTGAGGATCTCCTCAACCCTACTGACATGCCCTCCTCAGAGGAGGCAGGGATGGAAGGCTCGGGCGGATCTGGTGCCATCTCCCTGGTCGAATTCACTGAGGTAGTCAAAGAATGCTGCAGTGGCAAATCACCGGAAGTGGATGAGATTCGCCCTGAGATGCTGAAGTCTCTGGATGTTGTTGGGCTGTCATGTCTGACACGCCTATGCAATGTTGCATGGAAGTCTGGGACAGTACCTCTGGATTGGCAAACTAGGGTGGTTGTTCCCATCTTTAAAAAAGGGGGAAAAAAGAGTGTGTTCCAGTTATAGAGGAATCACACTTCTCAGCCTCCCAGAGAAAGCCTATGCCAGGGTGCTAGAGAGGAGACTTAGTAGAACCTCTGATTCAGGAGGAGCAATGTGGGTTCCGTCCTGGTCATGGAACGGTGGACCAGCTCTTTACCCTCGCACAGATATTGAAGGGGTTGTGGGAGTATGTCCAACCAGTCTACATGTGTTTTGTGAACTTGGAAAAGGCCTACAACCGGGTACCCTGAGGCATCTAATGGAAGGTTCTATGGGAGTATGGGGTACCAGGTCTGCTTTTTCAAGGCGCAGTCAAGGATTCGAGGGTGTCCAGTTTGGTGACCTCAGAATTGCCTCTCTGTTTTTTGCAGAAAATGTGGTTGTGGCCTCATCAGGCAGTGACCTCTGATGTGCACTGGGCAGGTTTGAGACCAAGTGTGAAGTGACTGGGAGGAGGATCAGCACCTCCAAATCAGAGACCATGGTCCTTTGTCAGAAAAGGTTGGATTGTCCCCTCTAGATCAAGGGAGAGTTGCTACCCCAAGTGGCGGAGTTCAAGTATCTTGGGGTCTTGTTCATGAGTGGGGCAAAGATGGAGCGTGAGATCGAAAGACGGATCGGTGCTGCGTGTGAGGTCCTGCGGACACTGTACCAGACTGTTATGGTGAAGAAAGAGCTGAGCCGGAAGGAAAGACTCTCGATTTACCAGTCGACTTACGCTCCTATCCTTACCTATGGTCATGAGCTTTGGGTAGTGACTGAAAGAACAAGCTCATGGATACAAGCGGCGGAAATGGGGTTCCTCCATAGGGTATCCAGGCTTACACGTAGGGACAGGTTGAGAAGTTCGAATATTCGGGAGGGACTCTGAATGGAGCTGCTGCTCCTTCGCATTGAAAGGAGCCAGCTAAGGTGGTTCGGGCATCTGATGAGGTTGCCACCTCGTCGTCTCCCTAGGAAGGTCTTCCAGGCACGTCCAGCTGGGAGGAGGTCCCGGGGTAGACCCAAGACACGCTGGAGGGATTACATCTCCCAGCAGGCTTGGAAACCCATTGGGATCCCCCAGAAGGAATTGGAGGGCCTGGCTGAGGATAGGGAAGTGTGGGCTGAACTGCTTATTTTGCTGCCACCGCGGCCCGGACCTGGATAAGTGGCAAAAAAATGAATGAACTTGGCATCTCTCCATACCAGTGGACTGATCGACTGGTGTCAGTTTAGTTTTAAAACTGTCTTTGGCAAAAGTTCTCCATATCTCCATTCACTACTCAATTTCTCCATTAGTAACAGTAATTTATGTTCCAGTAGTTTCATTAGCATGGCCATTCCTAAAGTAAGCAAGTACTTTCGGCTTCTCCCAGTTTCAATTTGGGATTGCTACAGCATATCCAATCTGCATGTTGATTCGGCACAAGTTTTACACCGGATGCCCTTCTTTTTTTTTTTTT
>OMMV01192738.1:0-10359 GCA_900302635.1 Chatrabus melanurus
CGAGGCCTTATGAATTACAGCCATCTTTATACACAGTCCCTCTATTTTCAGAGGCCATAAGTAATTGGATAAACTAAATACAAAGGTTATTTTTAATACAGATCATCACTTTTACAGCCAGTTTTTTTTTTTTGACAAGTCAGGGAATGGAAACATGAACATTTCCAAGTCACTGAATATGTCTTGAACTTCAGTCACATCAATCATTAATAAATACAATCAGCATGCTATTTTATGGTAAATCTGTCTAGAGGAGGCAGTTCTCAAAAACTGAGTGACCACGCAAGAAGGAAACTCTTGAGGGAAATCACCAAGACACTCAGGCAAGTCTGAAGGAGTTATAGGCTTCTGTGGCTGTGACTGGAGAAATAGTGCATCGTGAAACTTTTGTCTGTTGCATTACCATTTACAGCTTCATAGTGGAGTGGAGCAGACAAGGATTTTTATGAAAGAAAACAGATCAAATGTAGGTTTGATTCTCCCAGATGCCTTCTGGCAAACTGTAGCAGAAATTTCACATCCTTTTTTTAGAAAATCCTTCTCTGCGCCAGTACACTATGAAGGTGTGTAACTGTATGCATATTAAACAGTTAACAAAAGTACTACATTTGGCAGAAAATATGCCCATGCCCTTGCAAATTATGTCTATGTCACAACAAGGACAAATGCACAACCACGCTGGGTACTGAGCATTTGTGTACAGATTCACTCAAATTCACACCACACAGGTTCGAAAAATGCTCCGGATAAGGTATGACTATGAGGTCCATTGGTGCCAATGCTTATCCCTGGATTCTGCAGCTTGAAGCTATGAGAGTCTCCGACTCCCCCAGGACAGGAAACAAGTTCGACGCAGGTTACTTCCCCAGCCAAGGCTGGCACCCATTTACAATTGGGTGAACTGGGACAATGCAGATTTAGTATCTTGTCCAAGGATATAGACAGGTAGCATGACCGGGAATCTAACCCAAGTCTACACATTGTAGCCTAAGTCCTTGTCCTACTGAGCTACCTGCTCTGCTTCTTAAGGTGAGCTAATAAAAATGAGGCTGCTGGAAAGATTTAGTTCCCAAGTCAAACATTCACGAGTCTCAAGTGATTTCAGAGAGAGCTTTCTTGTTTTAGCTAACTGGCAGATCAGCCACCACAACTCTGGCACTGGAGACGTCCAACATCCTGTCCAGTGGATCAGCCTGATACAACTTCTCAGAGTTGTCAGCCCACTGGGACAGTCCATCAAAGACATCTGTCAGCAATGTGCCATCACTTACCACGACTGCGATGGGAAGTGATGTAGGTTTGGAAGAAGGCAGCGCCTGTGAGCAGGCCGAGGGTCACTGGACAACAGATGGTGTGGCACCTGCTCAAATATTCCTCTAAAAACATGCCTCCTCATCTAACTTCAGTGTCATCACATCCCACTTTCTCAGCTTCTTATACAGCCTGGAATTTCCACCAAGGCACACCTTGCGACTCCTCGAGACAATATTCAAAGTGCCGACTGAGCTGAAGAAACTCCCTCTCCTGTGAATGTTGGTGACTCCAATGCAATCCATTAGGGGTGGGTGATATGACCTAAAAATATCATGGTATTTTTCACTTTTTGGACGGTGATGGTATTATATTACGGTATTACTGATTTTGCACTATATGACCCTTTTAATAATTATCTCATTTGGGAAAGACTTTAACCCGGGCTGTTTTGATTTTCAAATTCGCACCTTCAAAGTTAAAATCTGGATGAAAAACTTAATGAATCAAAGATTTTTACAGTTTTATGTTTAACAAATCAGTGGTCGTGTTTTATTAAGGATCCTTAAGGCGCACACAGCGCAAAACTCCCCTGGTTCACACAACAGAAGCACAGGTTAACCATTTCCATGACCGTTAAGTTATGTCTTCTTGTGAAAATAACATTATAGCAGCTACACCTATAACAAAAGTATTTAACAGGTGTTCTGACTCACATGTGGAGTGTAGGACAACAACGGAAAAAAAAAACGATTAATGGCCGCACAGACTACGTCCATCTCAGGCTCTGATCATCACTGCCTCAGCGCTGCAGTGCTGATCAGAGCTGTGCCAAAATGATGATTGATTTCCAAATTAATGGATATTTGGCATTATTTTTTCATTGCTTCTTGGCAAAATTTAAAAAAATATATTTCTGGCCTGGCAGGGGTTCTATACTATTTTAGGGGGGAAACTGTTTTCTCACGGTCTTAATGGTATTGTGCAATCCATATTGTGGTGCACTATCACACCGGTGATGACTATACAATGTTGCTATGCTACAATCCATAGCAACATTCGGGTCTTGTCTCGAAAGAAATCTCACATTCCATAAGGGTCATATTTTTATGTCCATGTTTGCAAGTTACAAAGTCCCTCGAAACAGTTTAACTTCGAAGTCTAGCGAGATTAAGCAGATGGCAGTCTGTGGGGCTTCAGTTGAATCCTTAGGGAAGCTATAACAAGTCTGTGGCACTTTTATAGACCCTGGAGTTCTGCAGGAGTACCCAGCGTCTTCTCCAAGCCCAAACATCTGGTCCAGTTAAATGAAGCAAATGCAGAAATGGCAAATCTTGCAATTCCTTGAATGGCTGCTTGAGGCTGGCTCCAAAAGTCTATAGCTAGTTTCCCCCTTCATGATGAGTGTTTTTTTTATTTTTATAACTCACAATTTTAAGCTATTTTAAGCCATAAAGTTCTGAATAATTAGGAGTGGGATCGCTTTAAGTGTGTGCCGGTGAGTTGTGTCCATAGCACCACCAGCAGCCACTGCTAGCGGCTGTGGACAAACAGTGTCCGTCCTTTCTGAGCATTTTATTACAAATATCTAAGATAATATGGCTTGCTGTGCGGTTAATTGTACTAACGGACCATCTAAGAAGTCTGTGCGCCAATATTTCAGTTAAGTGAAATTTTAGTATTATTTAATTTGTATATTAGCATTGTTAGCACGAATTAGCAGGTATCAAGAGCTTGGTGAGGTCATCTCACTGTTACTCCACAGTTACTGAGCCAATAAGCGGTCATATTTTTTAAGACAAGCACCAAAGCCACTTGTTATGAAAACCACCATCCAGTCCACAAAAATATGTATTAATAAAACACTCAAACAAAGTTTAGCCTGTTAGCTTGAGCTTGTTTGGTAACTCTGAGACGGGGGCATGTTCAGGATTCATTCGCCCCGCCTGCATCATGCACGGTCTTGCCTACACTGCACGTCTTTATCCATTTATGGGTTGGCCGGGACTTAGGTGGAGCATGCACTGCCAAGATGGTGACACCCAGATCCACACTATTTGAGCTTCAAAACAGCTCTTCAGAAAACCTATGGGTGACGTCACAGAGGATTTGTCCAGTATATATACAGTTTAGGGTCTTCCCACAAGAACATGATCAACCGCCTTAGCTACACCACCAGTATTGGCGTACCCTGTCCAGCAGCGCCACTCTGGATACTGAAACCAGGATCCAGACACTCGTAGCCCCCGGCTTTTTGCAAAGTCAAAGAGCACGGCGCCATTTTCATCGTGGATGCCCTAACCCATGGAGACCGATAATGACTTTGTGACCAGCCCTGTCAGTACCTGTGGTCACACTGAAATGTTCCATGACCAGAGGAGCGTCACCTCTATGAACCGTGGTATTTTTGCCTGAGGTTATTATACCATCAAACTCTCATATCGGCAAATGTCTTTAGAGGAGATTGTTAGGAGGCTGAATGCAGGTTTTCACCTGCATTCAGCCCTGATCAAAAAAAGGCATCCTAAAACATCTAAAGTAAGGTTAAGCAAGCCTAAAGGGGTAAACTGTAAGTAAAACTGACAGTGAATGCCACACTAATATAGTTACAGGTAAAGCACCTGTGCAAACAAAACCACAAAAATTCAAGACACATGGGTTTGGGTTGGTCTCGTCTTGTCTAATTCCTGTAAAAGAGGTTTGACTGTTGTAATACACAACATTAGGCATTTTGAGGCTACTAAAGGAAATGAAAATATTCGAAATTAGTTCACTGACATGGATGGGGCATATAAATGAAAAATAAAATCAAAGACAGACAAAACCTGATGACATTTGTAGTACATGCTCTTCCTGTTAATAACATGGTTTTTAACGATCCAGTCAACAGAATAGCTAAAGAGTTCAGTACAGATGAAGGGCTCCTACTTTTCTTTCTTTTTGTTACTGCATACCGTTTGCTCATTCAGAAGAAGATCCATATGGTGTTCAGCATTCTGCTGATGTATACAGCTACCGCAATATCACAATTCTCATTTTCATTACCATCAAACCTCGACCTGCTACTTCTGGCAAAGAAAATCACTGTCACCGAGTTAATACGTCATGCTAAAATGGGCTCTACTTGTTCTGCTTGTGGGTAAAAAGGCAATTTCACACAGTCACGATACAAAGCAGCAACAGTTGACAGTCACACAGTCAGGATACAAAGCAGTAATTGTTCATATTACTGTTATATTAGAAATGAAACTCAAGACAGTCGATATTTTTTGTGCCCTTTGGACGTGCTTATACAGTAGCAAGGAAAAGGAAAAGCAGCAAGGTACCAGTGACTCTAGACAATGATTGTTTCCAATGAAACCTGGGGACATATTTTCCATTCAGTCTGAAGCAGGACCTGATAATGTTTGACAGACACTGAGGGTGATTAAAAAAAACATCAGCTTGTTTATACCAAAATAAAAATACATCATGTGAGAAAAGATGATGGTGTGCGTCTAAAAGTGCACGAGTGAGGAAGGTTCTTTCAACTCCTCGTGTGTGCTCAGGGATCTGACTGACGGAGGAACAAGGAAGCTCCTAATCAAGCGTCTGAGTGAGCTGTGTTACGATACATATTTCAAACCGGCTTTCAAAAGACCCTCAACTGCTCCTTACACTTTCACAAGAAACCTAATTCAGGGATTACACGAGGTTTAGAACGGATAGGAACCGAAGCCTGAGATTTGGATGGAAAGTGAGAAAAATAACTGAAGTGGAAATGTGTTTTCTGGAAAGCTGAGACAACCTTAAACGTCTCTCAAAGAGGAACGGTAAATCAGGATTCTTTATGGAGAAAACACATACAATCCCAGATTTCAGTCATGCTTCAGAAGTTCTTGATAAGGTGTGAATTCCAAAGAGAAAATGATGGCTTAATCTTGATAAGCATGCAACCGTCAGGTCAGGCCTGGAAACATGCACTGGTGCAGTGCTTTGCTGTATCCGCCACACCACAGAACCGCCCTTGGGCCCTGGATGGCAACCACCCAGGCAGACAATTGTCCATCTCCACCTCTCGAAAGTAACCATCTATCTGCCACAGCCAAATGAAACATGGGTGCTACATTGGCCTTCTTCACCCGCTGAGGTCCTCAACACTGAGGCACCTGGATCATGCCCAGAGAAATGCACCACGTGGCCAAAATGTTGCAGCGGACATTCCCTCACAATGCAATCGATACTCCTCATCTGAATCTCCCTCAGTAACTGCTCATTTGACATCCCAGCGGTACCCAAGGATTCGCCGAAGAGACCTAGTACTAAAGACATCCAGACAGGAAGCACCAGGACCATAAAGACTTGGGCCTTCGCTCTCCTGCAAAGGTATAGGCATCACAAAACTCCTCTCTCTAGCAACCTCATGACTCTATAAACTCTTCTCAGGCACCTCTTCATCTCAAAGGCAGAGGACCCAGAGACATGAATGTCACTGCCAAGATAAGCGAATGTCTCCCACCTTTCATGAACTACACAATTGTCAAAACAAGCAAAAAACAGTTGGTTCCTACACAAAAAAAACTACAGTCAAATGAAGTTTCATGTGCAGGTCCAAATAAAGATCAAATCATTTTAGCAAAGCAATTCGCAAATACTCAGATGTACAACCACATAAACACAAAAAGACAATAAACAGTTGATTTAAGCACTCGTACAAACAAATGGAATGGGTAAAATTGTCGTTGTCAAGAGTCATGATGTTTTTCCCCCATAACTGACAATTATTGGAAACATTATCAGTAAAGGCAAACGTCCCAAGGTACTCAAAAATAGATCTTTGTAGCTGTTTAACAGAACTCATTCTTCATTTCTAAATGCTGCCAAGCAAAATTATTAGGATACAGGAGGTATTTGAACTGCCTGAGCAGGGTGGTGCAAGCGGTTAGTGTGCTTGGCTTCCAAACAGAAGGTCCCCCCGGTTCAAGGCCACCCGTGCCCCATTCTCCATGTATGCACACATCCATGTGTTATCGATGCTCGATCAGTGTTCTCTGTGGAAAAAATGTGGGCCTACACAGCTTCTCAGGATCATTGCAGCTGTTTTCCTTGAGGCAGAGATTGGCACCATGACATCAGGTGTGACGTCAAACGTGTTTTTGCAAGGTGGAACTATCAGAAAAACCAACAGGCATTGATAACAGGAACTGATAGCGTATGAGGCATACGATTCCGATGGATTGAAAAATTCGGAACCGGCTCTCGATACAAATCCCTACTTTTGATAAAAATGCAGTGCTTGCAAATCTGCATACTAATTAGTGCAGACATCCAGTACTTCACAAGTGTTTCAGACATCACATCATAAAGCGTTCTCCAGTTGTTTAGGAAAAAAAAAAATCACTTCATCCCCATTAATAGGCAAATTCATGCAATAAACAAATCTAAATTCTAATCAGCTCATTTACTCCCTAAGGGAGTAAATGAGCTGATTACTATCTGTACTCGTCTGTACTACCTATGGTGTAAGAATTAAGTGTCTACCAAGTACTATTGCTGAGTTATTGTGGTCACAAGAATGTGTCCTCACACCAACAAATGCAAGCATGACGACATAATGTTCCACTTTGTACATCGTGATGGGACACAAAAAACTGGGTTGCAATTAAAGCAGTTATATACCGAGCTGAGTATATAGACGTTTCTGGCAGAGACAGCATGGCATACACCTTCTCTAGCTATTTTAAATGAGGTCAAGTCATGGCCAAAAGAAAGAAAAATAAAGGGGAGAGAAGAAATAGAACTCAGTGAAGTCCTCAAAGACTATTTAAAAAGTCTTTTGTATTAAGCGCAGCTTGCCCTGTCTGTAATGGAGTTTCTGCCGTGTCAGATGAAAGCAGTTAGGAGGCGCACAAGCAGATCAAAAAGTAGTAAAAGACCACGGTTAAACAGCTGTTCTTCACAACAGAACGAAAAAACACAATCTGAGGATCACTGTTCATGAAGCCACCATCTTATTAATCCCCAGAGAACTTTCGGAGCTCATCTTCCTTCCGGAGCATTATGTGCAAAATAGCTAAGACCTATCGTCACGCCCACTGAGACACAGCGTCACAAAAAAATTATTCAAACAATTAAATTTTTGAATAAATGAAAACAAATAAGGAGGCAGGAGACTTTGCATAGGCAGAAAACTAAAGCCATCTCAAACCACCAGATTTCAGAAAATGTTCCCGACTGACAAGCTCAGATTTGCTTCACACTTTAGACAAATAATGGCATTAGTACCAATAAACAGTGTGCAAAATTTCAGCATTGTATCTTTGTTAGTTTTTGAGATATTCCGACTTGAATAGGGGGACGTGATTTTATTGAAGAAAAAGAAAAAAGAAAAACGAGTGCTGAAGAAAAATTGTGGTGTTGCATAAGCCATAACTTTTGAACTATTTTAGCTACATGAAACTGACATGACATATTTGATACCTTAAAGTGCCTGGAAAGCAAATTCAGAGATTTGCTTCAAAACACATTATACATGTTAGAAATGTTTTGCTGATCACATGTTAAAATGTGTTCGACCATGTGTATTTTTTATTTTATTTGGAGTTTGACTGGATTTCTGTGTTTCACCACAGATTTTTGGTGGGTGGGTGGCTTAAACCGAACCGTATGATGCACATGGGTTCACTTGCAGCATACGCCTATATAAAGCTGGAGCCGATTTGAATCTCTGCTCCAGAGCAGTAGGTGGTGGTAATGCACCTTTTACGCTGGTTGCCAACCGCCGTTAAACAAGGAGAAGAAGAAGAAAAATAATCTTTTGTTATCCAATTCAAACTTTGAGTCTTGTAAGACAATATTTGTACTAATCCCACTGTTTGTTTTTATTTCTTTCCTTTCCTTTCAAATGGTGTATTGTTGTCTACTATAGAACTTTTTTTTTTGTCTAGCTGAGTGTTTGTATGTTCCGTGTTGTTCAATAAAGCTTTAAAAACCCTTGCCCCCCACGCGATTGGGACGTGGTTTCAGGGCCTAGAGCAAAACACGCCCACACCATCAGACAGCAGAGAGGGGTGGGGAAAAGTGCTCATTTTTGAAACCTAATTTTATATACTTAGCAATATTTTTAATCATTAAAATTCGGCTAGGTAGTTAACATGTTTTTCTGTGGTTTGACAATTTCAAAACACAAACTGGATTTCACTTTACAGGTACTTTAATAAATATACTTTAGTTTCAAGATACCAACTTCATATTTTGAGCATTTGCTAATTAAGGCATGCTCTTTCCAGTGGCATAATACTTTTTATGGTAGACCTTGTCATACATGAACAATATGCATTTGAAATATGGGTGCAAAAATATTTTTTTTTATGCTGCATAACTCAGTAAGTTTAATTTCTTTAAGACAAATACTTAGTTATCAAAATAGTACTTCAATATGAGAAATAAATACCAGAATTTGAAAGATCTGACGTGTTTAAATGTGGAGTTACAGAGGGCCAAAAGAGGGATTTTTTCACAGATTTAAACAACCAATAAACTGGTAAATATGCAATTGCGGACCTTCATTTGTAGGAAATAGACATCTTGTACCGAAGAACAATTCCTGAAAATTTCATGCATCTAGTTTAGTTCAAAAGGTATGGCTTATGGAAATTCATAGTTTTTTTTCAACAGCACTAGGTTTTTTTTTCAGTAAAATCAGTCACACCACCACCACCACCACTAAAATTCAAGCCCCAAAATCTCCAAAACTAAAAGATACAAAGCTGAGAGTATGAAGCTTGAAGCAAATCTGAGATGGTCAGTCGGTAGACCTTCGGAGTTATCACATGGATTGACCAAAAGTCTGATACAGATCCAGCAGGAACTTACACATTCAATAAAGTCACTTACTAGATATCAGACAACTACTAAACGCATTTTTAATTTGTCAAACTACAATCAGATTGGTGCTAGACCAGCAAGGACATTTAGAGGTGGCTCCGCTGTCTCCAAGCCTGTCGCAGCTGCCGGAGCTGATCGGCAGCCGGTCTAGTAGTTCTGTGTGCACCAGCTCAGTGAGCTAGACTCTGCAGCATTTTTATGCAAGTGATTCGTTTTTGCACTGCAGCTCGCATTTATGAAACATCGGATATATGTTTAGTCACACCGACAGATGGGTAAGTCCTGCTAAATACTGGCATTTTGTTGGGGGTTTTGCCAAATCCAGTGTTGCCGTAACGTCATGTTTTATAAGGTATAACAAGCTCTCCATCTCTTACTCCGTCCACATGTATCATGCCATTTATTTTAGAATGTCATGTGACTCTTTTTGTATATCATGTGACCTATAATTGCGGAAAAAGTGTTTCCATTGCAGTTTTGCGAAATATGGCTTTTTCAAATCACCTGAAAAACAATCCTCATGGGAGCATAAAAACATTTTTCTGATATTTGTTTTTTCCCAAATACACGTTTCTATTATGTAAGCGTATTCTCAATTCGCTACTTCAAATTGCAAAATTTGGAGGGTAATGGAAACCCGTCTAGTGTAATGTTAGAAGATGGCGAGCCCAAAAAGACCATCTTAAAAATGCTAAGTCACAAAAGCTTACTGCCGCTTCTAATTAGTTAGTTGGTTGAAAAAAAACAAATTAGGGGCTGTTCATAAAGTGTGCTTTTATCAGCATTATTTTCAAATAAAAGCATTTTCTTTATACAAAAAGAAGATTTGGTCTGCAAAAAACCTTTTTCCAAAAGTGTCTTGAAAAAGGTGGGACATTTATAATCGTCTTATATTTAGAACAGTACGGTGTTTGGACCCCAATGTTAATTATAGTGCAGCGGATAAGCACTCCATATGAGAACAATTGTGCATTTTGTGGTACAAGCATGAAATTTCTACCACAGTTAGTACATACCATAAGGTTTATTTTCAGATATGGAGCCAAGTTGGATTTGACCTCTGAGGACCATGAGGGGTCAATGAAGGATTACACAGGGGTCAAAATATAAAAATCCTCCAATCATATTGAAACATATACCATATTATTTGCCTGATCATAAAGATTCCAAAAAGGTATAGTTTGGACTATCTATGAGTGAATGTTCTGGAGTTATGGGGCAAAAACAAAAAAAATGGTGACA
>OMMV01192740.1:0-10147 GCA_900302635.1 Chatrabus melanurus
AATTCACCGCCAGAACTAAAGGGGGCGCAAACTTGTTGATCGTTTGTTTACCTTCTGGCTTTGTTCCTGCTCTGATCAATCGCGACCAAGAGAAATAAATAAATAAAAAAGAGCCGTGTTGCAGTTGAAGATGATCAATATTGAACAGCAAATGCTTTTATTGAAAATGTGCCGGCGAAAATGAAAATGGAGACACGTGTGGAGGTCGTCTGTACGTCCACTGAACGAATCGAGGCGGAGGACGTGCGAATATTACGACACACGGGCGGATAAATGCACTTCAGGTATTTTCGTTTGTTATTTGCAACCATTCATAAACACCAGAACACACACAGCACGCCGAGTCATGCCGGCCAGAGGCTGGCCGTGTCGCCGACCAATCACAGCCCTTGCATTCTGCGTCGTCTCGACGCGCTGGTTAGAATTTTGGGAGGTGCGCGTCAAAGCTACGGCGTAGCTCGCGGAGGGGCTTCGCAGCGACGCAGAGGGCTCTGCGTCGCTACGGCGTAGTTTCGATGCAGAAGCATAAAGAGGCCTTAAGTCTGGTTCGTTTAGTCTTTGAATGTGACCGCACCCTCAATGTGTTTTTGTTTGTTATTTTAATTTCCTTACCGCCCTGACTTTTTCTGATTTGGGGTTGTATTTGTGCTAATGTTTATATTTGCACTTTAACAATATGTATTAACATCACAATGTCCATTTTTACATGTCCAAGAACTGTTCAGTGGCATTTGGAAGACCTACACATAATTTCAGCTAGCTTTCGCAGTCAGGTATGTTTGTTTGAGTGGCATGGAGGTTACAAATTGAGACACTGCTTAATACATGCCCAGGAGCACTGGAATGACTTCAGCTTGCTGCAGAACATTGGGAAGATAAGTCGATCTGACATTATTGAGTGAGTGGAACGCAAGCCACGGTGTGTGTGTCCCCACTTCGTAGCTTCATATAATGTATGCACAGGGTCTTGAAATAGTTTTCTGTTTTTCATATATTTCCAAACCATTTGATGATAGAAAAATACCTCTGGCCTTTTATAAAGATGCTGGCATGATTTTAAAAAAAGAAAATTGATTTCATGTCATCTCAGAGCTCTTCTCAGTGCCCACAGCTCTCTAGGTGACTGATTTGCCATTCATCCTACTAAAAATTATCGTACTGAATGGCTGACAATCAGCTACAGCACATGATCATGTTAGAAGCAATAAAACCTTGAAATACTAACACCATTCCTTTTTCAAGATCCCTTATTACATATACAGTATGTTTTCTTACATTGCCTACTTACAGTACACCTCTGCTGTTTGACTAGTTTGCCAGATGTGATGATGTCAACATTGCAAACTACCAGCAGTGGAAATTCTTTATTCTGTAGAATACTTATTCATGAACGGTTGATCTAAATGTGCAGTGATTTACAGCGCTTTTGTTCTTTTTGTAAGACCAGCACATACAAGCAGGCTACAAAATACTTGTCATTTCTTTACACCCTGAGACACACACCCTTGTCCTCAGCTGACCGGGTGTGGACACCTGGTCTGGAACTCAAAACCAATGGCATTTCTGGTGGTTGAGAGCAGAATCCCCCAGATTAGCCTTTAACAACCACCTAAGAGTTCACCAATATGTAGCACCACATCCCGACAGCCCAGCCTTTGCATTTCAGGTCAAAATGTGTCAATGAAAGTGAAAGGATAAGTTTATAAATGTAAAATCTTTAAAATCTAAAAAGAGGGATCACATAATATCACCTACTACCTTCACAGGATTTCAGCTGATTCATTTCATTCATTATCTAGACCGTTGCTGTCTGAGAAAAGTTTTTTGCCACCTCTGAGAAGCAGAAAAGATGCCATTTGCTGTATTTATGATGTTTTGCTGACTTGAGTTATTTTCTTGACCCAGCCTGTAGAGAAAGTCTCTGGATAAAAGGCTTTTCCCTTAAATCCCTGATAGCCTCACAGCTCCAAGAAGGACTTAGTCGGAGACTGACAGCCAGGGTGGGATGTGGGACAGGGTTTTGATGCTAGAAGCTTAAGACTGGCGTTGGGGTAGGGGAAAGGCAAAGGTATTTACCTAAGGCCAACAGTTGCTGTGCAAGTGCTCTTTCTTTGACTGGTGGACATTGGCTGAGCAGGTACAGATACATGTCTGAAGCATGCTACTTCAAGTCCACAATATCACACGAGAGACATAGCTCAGTGTAAGGGTGCAGCTGGCTTTGAGGCACTTGCAGATGCCCCAGACCTTTGTGTGTCTGTGTGCATGTGTCGACATTGTGTCTGTCAAATGCCACAACCGGCAGTAAAGTCGGATCATGCGATAGCTACCTCCCACTGCTCCCCGGACAAGTTCCTACAAACAGCTATTCTTGTACAGTCACTACCACACCTGTCTCTGTGTATGTGACTGTCTCAATCTGCCAATGACACCATCATGAATCGACATATGCTCCTGACTGTTCCATCCTTGCTCGTGCCTCAACCTCACAGCCTACTAAATCCCACTTCTATCCACTTCTGTCCCAAATAAAGCTGTGAAAATGTGGGATTCTCCATTAGCTCATTAACTTCATTACTGAGAGTGTGACATGGTCTTGAATCATCCGTGTGGTTGACTGCTATGTTGGGAGAATTCATTAGCAGAGCACAGTGATGAATTTTAGCAGCGGTGTTAGGGGATCAATGCTGTAATGAAGGGCACCACGTGGGAGGTAGCATTTATTATTATCTTCAGAAGTAATAAAACTTTTGCCCTCTATCAATGGGCTCACTGCCACACCATTTGAATGTCAGAGTTAAGCCTAACGGTGCAAAGGTGGTATTGCAATATAGACGTGTCATCATTCATTGCATACTTGAGGCAAAGGGCAACTGTGTCACCGTCATCCTAAATCCAGGGACATTTCGTATAGCTCTGCTACGTGAGTGATTCAGTAACAAAGCAGATTAAAACATTTAGATGAAACCTGAAATGGGATTGATAAATGATGAATTGAAAAGATCATATGCGTCACTCAATCATCAACAGTTCTCAGCGATACGACAGCTATCGCCGGGCGTAAATTACCCACAGCATTGGTTATGAATATGATTAGCATTCTCATTTCCCCAAGAAAACCCTAATAACCACAATTATACTATATCAGAGTTTGCATTTCCTTGAGTAAATGTGGCACACATCAGGACTGCATCAAAATAAACTCGACACTGTAATTTCCTTAAAATGTGGAATGGAAAACAAGTTATGACAAAATAGATTTGCTTCCCCGGTCTCTCATCTGCAAAGTAATCTCATAAAAACAGGTTCTGACGGAGCAATATGGCCAAACAGAGCACACGTCATTTCACTGCAAATTACAGATATGCTTTCCAGCCCTGCACCCTGCCTGTGCTTTTAACCTACTGGCTATAAAACGTATCACCTTTTCTTGACCTTTGTTTCAGATCAAATTTCTGTAAAAGCTCTGAAGAAGAAAATTGGATGGAATTGCAGTTAAATGTAAAATACGTGGCCGTAGCTGTGACCCCCGTAAGCTGTGAAAAGTTTCACATTTGGATCAAAGCAGTTACAAACTGTTCTGTGCTTATCCAGAAGTCACTATATTACACTGGCTTCATTGGACACCCCATAACATCCAACTAAAAAGAACCACAATGAAATGTGTTTCATGTTAAACTAGTTAACATTTGTTTTAAATGCCATTTTACAGTGGCCAATAGGAGACACGACACTTCCAAGTTAAAACACCAGCAAAACCAGAAAGCACTTATGAATGCAACAACAACAAAAACATTTGCATCAATTCAACAACAGGTAGTTGCATCAAAAAACATCTTGCAAATTTAAAAAACAATTTAACACAAACAAATATAACCTGCAGCACATGCAACAAGTTAATTTCATAACGAGTCCGCTGCAAATTCACACAACTGACAGACCGTTAGTGCACCACAGAGCGCCACTCTTTATCTCTGGTGCAGTAGCTTAGGTCAAATTTCTGGCAGAATCATTCAGTTTGTGAAAAAAAGTGTGAAAATGTGTATACTGGTGCAGTTTTTAAGATTCTTTCATATAAAAACGAGACAAACGTCATGCAGCCGTATTCAGGCCGCCATCTGTATTTTCAAAATGGGCACCATCATAAAACAAATTTGCTCATATTTCAGCTCCCATGACACAACAAAGTTGTTTTAATATTTAATATAGTGGCTGGTCCTGAGCCAAGATATAGATGGAATGAAGAACCACAAACACCATATTAGATTGAATGCTCATCATTAGAAATCATGTTCATCATTATGATCATCTCAAGTTTAATAGATGGTTACAAGTATCAAGTATGAAGTGAAGTAAATCAAGATGGAGGAGGATCATGAACGCACACTCTTCAACAAGTGGAACTCTGCCATACGTTTAATGGCATATACCACCAGCTGCCATGCAAAGAGGACAACACATATAATTTTGTCCATTTTAATGTATGCACTTCAATATATCACACCATAAACACGCATTTAAATTCCATCATTTTTGTTTTCAAATTGCAGTTATTTCACATGTATGATATTTAAAATCCAACCTCATGTCCTGAAGAGTGTCATTGTCCATTTTGATGTTACGAAGTAGACATATTGCTTTGTTATCATTTCCATCTGATTCCCCAGGAGAGAAAAGATAGGATTCGGAGATTATAACAACATTTTGTGGGTACTGGGAGCTGAAATATGAGCAAATTTGTTTTTGCGATGCCGGCCATTTTGAAAATCAAGATGGCGGCCTGAATAATGCGTGTTTGACGTGTGTCCCGTTTTTATGTGAAAGAGTGTTACAAAATGTACCAGTATGCAAATGTTCACACTTTTTTCACAAATTGAATGATTTTTATCTAAATGACTGTACTACTCTACCTGATCGGCAAAGCTGAGTAAGTTCATTTATTTACTTTATTCATGATTTTGTTCTTCGGTAGCTATATTTTCACATTTTATTATTTTATTTGTAATGCACTGAAGAGTAGAACTCAGTTAAAGTCCTCCCAGCAGAAACTTCCTTTGTGTTGTTACTACTTCCTTTGTGTCGTGAAACTTTGGAAAGCATTTCTGTGTTTGTGTGTGCTGCCTGAATTTGGAGCAGACACATTATTAAATTAAATGTGTGCTGTGAGTTAGGTTTGTATTCTCTATGTTTGCAAGCATTTTTCAATTTGCAAGATGTTTTCTGCATTTGCTTCTGTAGTCTTAATTTGGAAATGTTGTGGCCCCTATCGGCCACTGCAGCATTTGGTATTTACTACAGTCTGAAAGGCTAAGCACCAATCCACAATCAACAGGGTTTTTTTTAATGTGGGTGGCCCTTGTGAAACAAGCTGACTTGGGGATTTAGAGGGAAAAGTCAGGTGACAAATGGTCCCCCAGGCCAGTAGAGTGCCAGAAATGGGCTCTTAATCAAACAGAGGGCACCACGGCCACCCGGTACAAACTGCCCCCACCCTGAGAGACATCTGAATGAACACTCAATGCCAAGCCATGAAGCACACAAGCTTTTCTCCTAGTTAGCACAAGGCTGCTACTGCAACTGTCATCTTCTTTTCACTTTAGGAATTCAACAGTGCTCAGAGCATAGCTGCATTTGTATTCTTATGATATTTCATTAGCGCGGTCATGCTTTTTCACTTAAACTTTTGTTGTCATTTTCTGTGACAATTTGACACCATTTAATGTTGTCTTTTGCAATATTCTGGATGAGTTTCTCCTCAGTGTGGACTTGTTACCATCACATAATGTATGTCTGTCAGGTTTATACTAAAGAGCAATATGGCATTATTCCATCTGGATTGCTGCTTTTGTAGCCCCACCCTAAACCCGGCAGCCCCCGTCATTGATAAATGGCCATCTGCGCTGGCATTTCAGGCAGTAAATAAGGGAGTGGAGGTGGTGTTCTCTCTGGTAGACCCAACCTAAGGGCAAGCCCTCACATTTTGTTCTGGACCCCAGGAGCCACCCTTGCACATCCCCTGGGTTTGACCTACACACTGCTGTATTCCCAGGGGAGCCTATCAGGCTTTGGCAGTAGCACAGCCCTTCTGTCCTCTGTCCACTTTTCAATCCATGTATGCATATCACTCTACCCCCATGCCTATCTCTCTATACAGCCTCCCTTTCCACCGTCAATACTTTCATCTGTCCATCCTTGTCTTCAAAAAAATACAACACTCAGGCCAGATACCCACAGACCTTTGTCAAGCACACATATGCTGTGTTTCTAATAAAATTGGATGTATTGGATGAAAAAAAAAATACATCCAATTTTATGATTATGTTTTCAAAAAGTAATAGAGAAAACTTCACATACCAGAGATCTGTTTAATATCCACATCCAGAATGGTAAAGTAGTGCTTGTGTTTTGATCGGCCACATACGGGGGGGGTCTGTGGCCACCGGAGGACCGGCGGGGGGAGTAAGGGGGATACATCAGGCCGGGTGGGAAGAACCAACCGCTGAAACATCAGTGACAAGGCTGGGCAGCGGGGACCTCCCCGATGTCGGGTGTGGTAGAATCTAAGTTGACTTTGAAATGTGCTCTTATTTTGAAAGGCATTCAGGCAGCTTATGTTCATCTTAGACAAGGTGAGTCGCAATGCTTTTGTGAGAGCTGTATAACAAAGGCTTGGAGGTTAATAAGTGTAAACTCAGCCGAACATCCACTGAAATTGTTCCCACAACGTACCAGCCGTCAAACTGCACTATCAGGCCATTATTCCTGTTTTATCTCATGTCCGTTTCGGTACCTCTGAGGATCTGTGCGCTGTTGTTTATAGCAAAGGCAGCTCTCTGTGTTAACGCCATTGGCTACAGCACTGGTCACGTCATCAGTGACGTCACTTTACAAAAAGTTCCCGGCTATGGATCCAAGTTTAAAAAACTTTGGATTGGAGATTTAAATTGCATCCAATTCATAAATAAATTGAAATAATCTGCTGTGTATAAATGTATAGGATGGTAGATCTGAAAACATAATAATCTATGTAATTGTGCCTTTATTTAATCTTATATATGTCTCCCATTACTCATATTGTCCAGGAAATCACTTTTTTGAATAAAAATAAAAGATGTCCTGACCCCCTGATATCTTTGCTTTATCTACTTTCCATTCCTTGCAGCATAAAGATCCCTTGAGTAATGTTTTGTTTGGTAGTGGTACTTAAGGGGATATGTTTGTTGGGTCTCATGTGCACCACTGCACCCACTGTGAATGTGGTCACCCATACCAAACAATGGAGCACATCCACCAGCATTGCCCCCTTGGGCCCACACGCACCAACAGTAACTTGAAGGACGTCACAAAAACAGTCTGAACTTGCCTAAACCAATGGTATGACAAGGTATAATGATCTTCTATCCATAGGTAATTGCCAGGGAAACATCTATATTTTATGAAGTCTCCCTTTACCTTTAGAATGTCTACCTGTACCTTTACAATTATGCCGGTACTTCCATTATAATAAACTGAAATACATAACTATGATAAAAGCTGCTTCAAAGTTGATTTTATACATATTTATATAGGTGTTATACAATTCAGATTTGATGCCATTTCACACACTTACATCTCATAAATTATGTTAGTACTGACCAACTAACTAGATTTAAAACAAAATTAATCAACATTTTCTCCATTTTTCTTTCCAGTACCAAAACTCACCAGAATATTTGATTTCTAACCAAATGAAAAGCAATAAACCTGTGTATCAATCACTATTATTACAGCCTATATTTTCAATGAGATGCTGATGGCTGGTTAAGGTTTACATGCATTTGCAGGTCAGGATTGTCGTTATATATACGCAACAAAGCTATAAATGTAACACTTTTGTTATTGCTCCCATTTTTCACACATTGAAATAAAAGACCTAAGACTTTTATGCACACAAAAGGCTTATTTCTCTCAAATTCTGTTCACAAATTTGTTAAACTATGTGTTAGTGAACACTTCACTTTTGACCAAGATAACCCACCCATCCACCAGGTGTGGCATATCAAGATGCTGATTAAACAGCATGATTATTGCACAGGTATGTTTTGGACTGATCGCAATACAAGGCTACCGTTAGTCTAAAATGTGCAGTTTTATCACACATGCCACCGATGTCACAAGTTTTGAGGGAGCGTGCAATTGGCATGCTGACTGTAGGACTGTCTACCTGAATTCGTGCCTGTGAACTGAATGCCCATTTCACTGCAAAAAGCCACCTCCAATGTTGTTTCCAATAATTTGGCAGTACATCAAACTGGCCTCATAACCACAGACCACGTGTAACCACACCAGGATCACCAGATCTGACTTCTTCACCTAAAAAAAACATCCTTTTTTAAGATCAGCTCCACATTTTAGAGTGGGCTTTTATTTCTTATGACCAGACCAAGGCACATCTGTGCAATAATCATGCTGCTTAATCAGCATGTTGATATGCTACACCAGCCACGTGGATGGATTATCTTGACACAGGTGAAGTGTTCACTAACATGGATTTTAACAAATTTGTTAACAAAAATTGAGAGCAATAAGCCCTTCGTGTGTATAGAAGTCTTGGATCTTTTACGTCAACTCATAACATAACACATAAATCATTATTCACCTCCTGCTTTCTATTCCTCTCAGCAACTTTGCCATCTAATAGCTGTTGGCCGTATGGCCTAATATTCATATCATGATACATTTTAAACATCTTTCTGTATACTGGTATATAACTTTTAATTTTTAAGGTCACGGAGACCTTTGTCTAATGTCATATTAGAAATATATAATAGTATCATCATGTCACACATATGCTGAAGATTTGGATTCTGGTAAACCCAAATAAACACATAGTAAGAGGTGTTACTTAGGGTCCTTTTGACACTGAATCAACAGCGCCTTCAATTTCGTTGTTCCTTTAAAAAAGTTACAATGACAATAAAGATTTATCTTATCTTATCTTTATATCAACCCTGTTTGGACCATGGTCTGTTTAGTGAGATAGCTTGTTTCATTTGGGAAGGTATGAACATGCATTTGAACTTTGGTGCAGACCAAAAATGGCACTCGGTCTAGTTCCAAGTGGACCATGGTACGGTTCAGTTGTGGTGAGAAAACAAACTGAACTGATGAACCAAATAATCAAACTAAATTTGAATTCCACACGTTACATTGTTTGTTTTCCTATGAAAATACACTGCAGAATGGCCATATGTTGACGTGGAGTATGGACGTGCCTCAGTGAAATGGTTTCAGATTACCATAATTCTGCACAACTTCTAAAACCCACAGAAACATAAAGCAATGTGTAAAGTGTTCAATGAACTAATTACAGAGAAGAATTTTCACCAGTGTGTACTATAGAGTCAGGTCAAAAACACAAAGAACCTTGTTGGCACTAAACCAGCCGAGGCTAGTTATAGCTGTGATATTATCACTTAGGTTGAGCATGCCTCTGAAGCAGCCGCTATTACATAAAGCCCAGAACATAAACACAACAACGAAGGGACAGTGTGCACACATATATGGCTTTTATTTACAGGTTTTTGTCCATTTACAAATGTTGTCGTGTGAAAGCACAAGATGCTGTTTTTTGCATTGTTTGTGTTTGGCTGCAACTTAATAATCACTTAAATGAACTTTTCTGCTATGAACATGGAAAAGGTATTTGCAAAGTTTGTACCATAAGTAAATTTTGAACCGGTTTACCAGACCAATCGGGATATCACCCGCCACTACTGTCCACATCCATCATCTTTTGTAAGGGGTACCTGACACTTGCACGAATTTTGGGCCCGCAATGGCACGACACTTGTCGTGCCATTGCGGGCCATTTTGGTGCCACGCAGCGGATCTTATGCGCACTGTTCGCACAATGTTCATGCATAGGTTACGGATAGTTAACGGCTGCGCGGCCAAAAGTGCCGACATTCACACGAAATGGCACGGCGTATGGACGCACATATTACGCACTGTTCATGCAATGTCAAGCACACTTTACGCACCGCCCGCATTGACCCGACGAGTAGCGCAAATCGTGGCGATTTTCTGACACGCTTGGCACGCCATATAAATAACGGTCCGTCTCATCCTGGCTCCATAACGCCAAGACGCACAGGTTTGGAGCGTT